>NDXB01002354.1:103050-254190 GCA_002631895.1 Agapornis roseicollis | reverse complement strand
GAGAGAGAGAGAGAGAGAGAGAGAGGGGAGAGACAGTGGGGGGCAGAGAGGTTTAGCCATGACTTCTTCAGTTCATACACAGGCATTTAGGGGGGACTAGAAGTCAAAGGCTTCAACATTCAGAAGTTCTCACTGAAATAACTGGTTGCTCATCTCTTCTGATCTAGCACCTGCATGCATAAATATAGACTGTGTGCCTGAAGTTAGGCTCATCTTTTCAAAGCCTTGGCTTCTCTATTTACATGTGTATTTCTTTAGTGTCTCGATTATAGTACTTTTTACATCTGAACTTCCTTTTCTGTGAGAACTCGCCCTTCTCTCCTCGCCTAACCACATATTGCAAATGCATCTTGCAGTTTCCCTGTGCCTTCAGAACAATGCACTCCTTGCATAACCTTCATTGCCTGCTTGCTTCTGGCATAAGAAGAGACTTGCTCTGTAGAAACGTCCCCAGTGTGTTTAATTTACCAGGTCAGCACCAACCTACAGTAGGTTGTTCCTTTAATTGATCTGCCAGCACTTCCCTCCTGAAAGAGAACCTGCAAGGCCAGCTTGCATCCTCCATAAGCCAAAGTTTTTGCAGCTTTCTCTTTCCCACAACTGAACGTTTTACTGCAGCTTTCTGAAAATCACAGAATGCTTTGGGTTGGAAAGGACCTTAAGATCATCCAGTTCCAACCCCCTGCCATGGGCAGGGACACCTCACCCTAGACCAAGTCACCCAAGGCTCTGTCCAACCTGGCCTTGAACACTGCCAGGGGTGGAGCATTTACCACTCCTCTGGGCAACCCATTCCAGGGCCTCACCACCCTTACAATAAGGAACTTCCTCCTTAGATCTAACCTGAACTTCCCCTCTATAAGTTTAAAAGCCCATCAATTCAAGGCCCCACTTGAACCTCTCATACTTAGTATTCTAACTCTGCACAGATACACGACAGGAAGTCACTCTCTTAAAAAAGAAGATGCATTTTGAGGGAATCAGGCATACAGTCACCCGAAATCACACAAATTCTGTCATTAAAGCTTCCTCCTGTCCTCAGAACGAGCATTGGGATGAAGTACAGCAGCGTTTAATTTCCTATCAAACTGAAGCTATGCCACAGGGGCCCCTGCACTCCATGGGGTAACTCGGTATAACCAACCCAAAAACTAAGTTAAAAAAAAGAGAGAAATCCTCTATTGTTTAATGTTTTCCTGGAAACCCCAGGTCTTTGATCACTGTACTCAGACAAGAATGGTTCACTTTCATTCGTAAAAAAGTAAATAGCCATCAGATGTAGGGAAAAAAAAAATAATGGAAAGCTCACCTAACTTAAATAAGGTCCTTTACAAGCTTTCCAAGAACCTGACTTTTGATATTTAAGCACTCAAAATTGCAAAGCTACAAATCAGACAGACTCCTGTGGAGGCCTGTATCATTTTTGCTGGAGAAAGAACTAAAGGGTCAAGCCCACCACATATGCCACAACATCAGCCTGCAAGAGTATGCACTGGAGATGGAATTTCAGCCTGAACACTAAATTTCCTGCCTCCTGACACTGAAAGCCAGGCCCCCTTGTGTGATTTTAAATGGACTTTTCTGGTATGTGCAGCACATCAAGTTGTGCTTGGGGCTGAAGTCTTTTTTCCTTTTAACCAGTTTACAAAAATATTTGGTTCTCAAGGAAAATAATATTAACAAATAAAGAATATGTACTTTATCTTAACTTCTGTGAAATAACTTCACTAAGACACGCTGCTTTCTTGTTACAAAATAATTAATGAAAGCTTAAAATTATAGCCTAAGGTTTAAACAGTGTAACAGTTTCCAAATCCTATCACTACCCTCTCATTTCTATAAGCTTTTAAAACTCCACTTACTTTGAGCAATCTAATTCACATGTACCATGTTCAGATTTAATGTTGCATCCACTTCTGCATACAGATGAAACCGGTTTACTTCTACCTTTTATCAGCCTCATATCTGATACAGAACATACAGCAACGGGTACCAGAGCCTTCAAGTCTTCAGCTGTTGGGATAACGAACCATGTAGGCTCACTACAAGTGTCTACAGTGTTATTTCAACAAAAATTGGATGTATTTGGCTTATAAAACAGCACGATGGTGCTCCCATTCTTCTGACCCTCACTCAGCTGATAATCTAGACTGAATCATTACTGGAAATGGCTTGTTTGGCTTGGGGTTTTTCTCCCTTTTCCATTCACCCTTGCAAAAAATATAGTTAGGGCAGACACCCCTCACCTCAAACCAATACAAGCTGGTTAGTCTGACACTCTCCAGTTAATACTGCATCAGGACATGGCTGTTTTTAGAGCTGCCCATGCTTCTTGACACAGATCAATAGCACAGGAATGGGTCTCTTCAATTCTGCAGGTTGGGTAATGTCAGATATATTAAGCCTTTCATACATGGATCTCTCAAGCTGAAGAGAAACATGCTGTAATCCTCTAAAGAGATTGAATACATGGGAAAAAAAGACACAGATTTGAAGATGAAACATGATGCCGTGTATGGCACAGAGAAAGGATGAGGCAAAGCTGATCATCAAGCATCTACCTACATTTGCTGAGAGTGCATTCAGCCACTTTTTATAAATTAAATTGAGAAACTGAGCAAACTGTTACAGCAAAACTGAAACCGACACTCCATATGCTGTGAAGAGTGCAAAACTGAACCCAAATATGGCCCAAGTGTTGACAAGTGGTTTTAAAATCCTCTTATGAACAATGAAGAGATGAAAGGAAGTGTCTGCACTGAACCAAGCTTATAAAAACAATTACAACGACAATTCAAAACCATCAGAGATGTACTAGGAATCATTTTGCAAGCTACACAGGAACAAGAAAAAGCACAGGCTCTACATGTGGTCCTGGACAATACCATTGAAATAACTTATTTCAGACGGACACATACAAGTGCCTAATAGTAAAATTTATAGATAACTTCTTTTTTTAAAATGTGAAATAATTCAAGCAAAAGCTAAAAATGATATTCTGACACAAGAAAGCTGAAGCACACCCCGAGGCTTATCCCTTCATAGATTCAGGATCCTTAAAATTTCAAAACGATATTGCTAGATACCTGGTTTGCCATCTTGTAAACACATCCATATCAGAATATAAACAGAAGCTTCATAACTTTTCGGCTCTAAGAGAAGTCCTTATTACCTATCTCTATTTCCTTTAAGCAAAATAGCTCCTGTATGTGACAACGAAGGTGATATTTTCAGTTCTTCCCAACTTAGCCCTTGTGTTCACACACAATGAAGTAGGAAGCCCAGGCAACAGATTTATCTTTCTGTACACGTTTAGTTTGTTGGGCTTTTTAACCCCAAAAGATTGAACTGATATTTACATGTGCCAAAGCAGGCACACAGTAACAGAGGTTTTGCATCTTATAGGTTCACCTTAACTCTATTCCCCAAAGTAAAAAGCTTCCACAGTTTTATGCATTTTAAAAAAGGATGATAAAATTCACTAGATATTTCAAAGCATTATTAGCTCTCAGCATTTTTTCCTGTGGTAAGTGCTTTTTTCAAGAACAGAAACATAAAGCACTATGTAAATAGTGAACAGTCCTAACAGACACCTCATGTGATGCATTTATTCTCTTTTAGTGCTGGTAAACATTATTGCAATGAAATGGAACGATTTCTCACCTTTTGTTTTACAGGCTAGCTCAGTCTTCCTAAAACCTGAGTTATTTCCCTCTGTTTTAAACCCTCTTTCTGTTGCCATGACTCCCTGTTCTTCTGCTCAGGTCCTACAGCAAACTTCTCACACAGTCCTTAGTCATTAAGGGGGAGTGCAACTACTGCTGCATCAGACAAGGTGACCATTAACTCCACTCTAGAGGTCAAATCCCTGGGGTCCAGATAAATGGTTTTCTCTTGATCCCAAAGCAAGTATATGCAAGGCCTGACTCTTAATGACTCTTGTAAGGGAAAAGGTAATGAACCCAAACAACCAAATTAACAGAGGAAATAACACAGATGTGTGCTGGCTGGACTTCTAGTCCTACAACAAAAGCAGAAAACTGGGCAAGCAAATAAGAACAGTTACTCACTCCAGCTTTATACCAAATCACCATTCTTGTCTGGAATAAAACATATTCAGTTCTAATACCCAAGTCCATTCCAGAAGGGGTATAAAGTAACCACAGTTTAGTAGAGGACCCAAGGCTCCTGACGCACTTTTGGTAAGGCTGAACTTTATGCTTCTGGTACTTGGGGTTTATAACATGCAAAGGCCCAGACAGCTTCTACACATTACATTTTCCAGCACTGGTATCAGTACAGCACCACTGAAAGAACTCTTCTTCTTCCTATTCCCAGGGAAGTATACAAAAATGAAGCTGCAGCTCTAATAAATGCTACAAAAAAAAAAAGATCTGAATTAAGGACAAAAAGAATAAAGTATATAAGTAGAGATTTATTACAGTATTAATCCACAGGTCATGCTATTCATTGGCTGAGAGATCATAAGGATCAATTTAATCTGCAGCATTTTACACATACTTGGAGTTCTTACAAAGTTTAAGCAGCAGGCCCTCTGCAGCATCCTACAGCCAGGAGGCATTCGAAAATGCCAGCTGGTGGCTGCTGGAAGTAATCTGAAAGATATTCTTTGTCATCATAGGGTGCTAATCTATTTAAAGATACTTTGAAATGAATTCCATCTTTTTACACTGCTCTGTATCAAGACTTACTCCCCTAAAACAAAGGCATTGAGAACTAACAGGTATATTCTCAAAGCTGCAACAAAACCATTCAAGTTTGCACAGTCGTTCACTTCATTCTCCCAGATACAGCAGTTGCCAGTTCCACAAGTGCATAAAGTAAATAACTTGACATACTGCCCATGACCTCTAATACAGACAAGTAAGATACTTTATGTATGCAAATGAGACCAAATTGGACCAGAATTACAGACCAAATCTGAGGAGAAACAAAAGACTGAAACATCTCTATGTATCTCTAAAACATTTCCCCATCCCTCCAATTTTTTGCTGCTTCTCTGGATTTTCTTTTCTCAATGCTGCAGTCAGAAATACTGCACAAAGAACCTAAGGAAGATTTCAATAAGTGAGGGTAGCTACTGAACAGCACAAGATATGGAATACAAACTGAGGCAGAAGCCTCTAATCAGTGCAGCTTGGCTTTACACATTAGGTAATACCTAAACCTTTAATATTACATGATGCAAAGGGCTTCCCTAACAATTCTGTATTTTTTTTCCACAGAAATTGGAAATCCAGCAGTATGCAGCAGATGAGCAACATTTTCTAACTGGATGAAGTTGAGAGTTCCTTCATTTCTTTTAGTTTTTTACTTGGTGCCACCTTTAATACAGCTTCATCTTCTCTTCAGTTGTCTCCAAGCATAGCTTAATCAAGTGCAGCTATTCTTTTTGGGGGACAACCACCTAAGCCATCTTATCCAGAAGCTAAACCCAAGCTGCTAAACAGGTAATCATTGAGTAGCTTGGGTTGGAAGGGACCTTAAAGCTCATCTATTTCCAACCCCCCTGCACAGGCAGGGACACCTTTCACTAGACAAGGTTGCTCAGTACCTAACTGGGAACAATTCCTTTGCTGTATGGACTATTTGCAGAATGACTGATAATAGGAACCACAGCTCTAAGGATGCAAAGTTCCCTAGAGTTGACAGGCTATTGTGATCACCAAAGCAGAGTTAAATATTTGCAGTGCTACATGAGTAAAACTGAAGTTATTCAAACAATATGAATCACACTGGTAGCATAACAGAAGGGATTAGCAAGTGCTACAGGAGATGGGAGGAGGAGGAAACAAGGAAGGAATGACGGTCCAAGGTTTTTTAAAACGTTTGGAAGTGTGCAACTGCTACCTAGAAGGCAACGTATGCCTACAGGTTTTGCTGTAGCATAAGGGTTTAGAAGAGGACATCTCCATTCTAGGATCAAAGGCTCTCCATAGAAAGTTGCCTAAGAACAGAGGGGAGGGAAAACAGAAAGAAGGAAAATCAAATAAAATGTAGGTATTTTATTAAATGATAGACTCTGCTTGTGCAAGCTGTATGTCAGAAGGACCTTCTCACTTGAAGAACTTACTTTCCCTTCAGCACAACTGTAACAATTCTGATCATTTTAAACTTTCAATATTTTTTCTTCCTAATCAGTGCTATCTCCAAATAAAAAAAAATAAATAAAATCCTACTTAAAAAGGAAGGACTTTGAAGGCCTGAAACTCCACTAATTGCATTCATAGTTCCCTTAAATTGTTAACTCTTGGGAGGAACAGCAGGGCAAGTAAGTTTTCCATTATCACAGAGGAACTTACTGAAGAAACCTCTCTTCCCTCAAAAGCCACAGCCTTTTCATTAAGATGAGCTTCAGGAGTAGAAGGAAGAAGGGGTAAAGCATAAGAAGGGGAGGGGTAGAGGGAAAATCTTTTCCAAACTGCTACATAACAGCATTTTTGTCTCAAAACAATGAATTGTGGTTACTGGTAAAAACAGCAGTGTCCAATTCAGTAAGCTATTATGGTGCAACATGCTCAAATTATCCAATAGCCATTATCTTGCCCAAGATAAAAATTAACAAGTCTGGAAGGATTTCCATAGTAAATTTTTTCCTGAGGTTTATGACACAGCTATTAAAAAAAAAATAATAAAAATTGAACTACAAATATGCAGGAATTCAAGGAATTCTGTGGATTCTTAAAAAAAAAATCAAAACAAACAAACAAAACCTAAAGCAGCAGTCAAGATTTTTCTTACAGAACTTTTTGCCTAATACCTTTGCATCACGTTCTGCTGTCTAGACTATACAGTGCCATCACGCATTACTGCATATACCATCACACTGTTTTAGACTGTGAGACACTTCCATTCACCCCTGCATGGGATGCATGCACCTCCTCCCCTGGAGGAGCCAGGAGCACAGAAAGGCTGGCTCACCCCTTAGAGTTCTCTCACCATTGTTCCAATGCCACGTAAACAGCACCTTAAAACCAAGGCTGCCCAAATATGCTCTTAGACCCATGAAACATCTAATACTGCACCGCTGGGATGGAATCAGAATGACCGAGTAGGTAAAACACACTAAGAAGAGACTGAAAGACTGCAGGAGAGACATGCCAAGCAGACCCAGCTGCTGGCTAAATCAATACTGTCCAGCCCTCCATCACAGAACATGTGTTCTTATCGCAGTGACACTACCCTACTCCCTGCCTGAGAACGCTTCAATGCATGTCAGATCCTGCTCTGAGCAAGTAAATCTTCAGCATCAGACTGTAACAGTGGAGCATTTGTGCTCTTATTTTACTATCATCCACTATGAATTAATAGCCATAAAACTTGTTGTAATAATTAGCTATTGTTTGTGAAGCAACTGCAATTTCAAGATATCCTAATCAACACCGAGTGATTCTCCCATCTTCATCTCCTATACACACTGCTGTCTGGGGTTTCATTTCCTTCAAGAGGAATTATCCAACTGTATGACTTGTTCTGTGCATATATATACACATCTATTCATAACAAGATTTTAGCCTGACCTCTCTCTTAGACATTCAGATAAACCTGATTAAGAGAGTTCAACAAATAATTAAAGATCTGCAGAAAGGTATTACATGGCTTTTATATGCCAGACTGTGTGCTACGTTATCTGCTTCAGTGTAATAGCACAGGCCAGCAGAACCTGCAACACAAATCAATTTGTTTGCCTCCCATCTAAAATAGGTATTTGCTCATGCACCCATTCAGTGGTAAGTGTGCATGGGATAACATTGTATGCTATTGCTATTAAGCCACAGCTGCTCCATGCTAACTGGCTCACAGCTTCATGTCCCCTGGAGTGTATACTGTCTGCTAAGCTCCTGGCAGTAACTTAGATGTGGTCTCTGAATGCTCAGCAGCATTTCATCCTGACACCAGAGCCTGTATTACTGTGCAAGTTTCTCTAAGTCTGAGGATGCTGCTATGTGCCAGGAAATTAAGAAATGAAAGTGAATACAGAGTTGTCAGATTAGGAAGGTGGCTGGAAAACAAAGAGAGGCTTGAAGGAGAGGCTGGGATTAGGTTAGAGAGGCATGCAAGTACAGCAGGAAGCCCTACAGGTTCTTGTAGTTACAGAAACAAATCACCAGCTATAGATTAGAGCTGAATACTGAGAAAGGAATACCCAGTTCCTGGTTTTACAGAAAATTATCACAGCAAATCTGTGCCCATCAGCTCCAAGTTAGTGAAGCAGTCTAATAACTGCCAACTCATTTGAGTGGTACCTATTAATGCATCTACTTCACTTTCCTTCAGTGTTTCTGAACTATGTGCTTGCAAGGATAGAGGTCCCTGTGCCTTAAACCATTCTGTGACTCTAAGGATAGACACTGACCAGCTTCAAGAAGAGGCAGATGCCACAGCTTCTGGCTGGAGCAGAACTTTAAAAACGATATTGGATTTTCAGAACTGGTACGACTGTGGACTTGGGACAAGGCCAAAGTCCTGGTGCAGTCCATAATGAAACAATTCCATTCTTATTTTCAAAAACACCAAACCAAACCAAACGGAAACTGCTTATTGCCAAACAGCTTTAAAAACAAAAGCCTCTTGAGAGAGTACAATTAAACCCATATAAAATGCTGCCAACAGGAAAAAATCCCAAGGCCTACATATGATCAACACTTTCTTAAGCAAAAAAAACTGTTCTGTATGATCTGTGTTTAGCCTCCTGTGCGTTTAAACATGCAAGAAAAGAAATCCCTAATACTTCAGACTCTGCCTTCCAATAACAAAGTGCTGTATACTACTAATGCAGCCCCTTAACAGGCTTATAAAATCCTCAAAGTCCTTCCAACACCATTTGTGGTTGTTGCCCTGCCTGCTAATAGCACAAGCCATCTCATTCCATTGACCAAACGTTTGCCACAAGTTCTCAAATTCTTCTGTCACGGAAACACAGACATACAAATAAGCATGATTTTCCACTGCACCCTCAGACATAAGCTCTAAGTGATGCTACATCCCTTTGACTTTTGCATATCATCAACTGTAGTCTCAAAACACAAAAAGGGATAATTAGGCTCTTTACAGAACAGGTCCAGCACAGGCTAATGCAGGAGAGGAATCTCCTTGCAGTGACTCAGACACATATTGAGCAATGAGGCTTCTGAATCCAGTTTGATCTCCAAAGAAGTGAAATCCCAGCAGAAGTTCTCTGGTTGCTAATAGTATCAGGCTAGTATCAGTTATGTTGAGCACTTGAAGCTAGGAGACCAGCTTTTTGGATCACAACCTGAAAAAAGCCATGAGACAGTGGCTGAGTTGTTCATCCTCCTGGGCTATATTTGAACTGGTGAGTCACCATGTCTGTCTTACTAATAACTCCTTCAGCCAGCCATTTCAGCCCCCTTCTCCAACCTCCAGAAGTCTTCAGAATTCAACCATTACTTTACACACACTTCAAGATAAAAAAATCCCACTACTGTTGCCAGAAAACACAACCAATTCCACCCCTTGGAACATACACAGCTCTTAACTTTCAAAAGCTCTGTAAAATCAAAGAACAACTACCGTATTGCACAAACTGGATTCCTGACAACAACTTACGATGGCTTGTGGTTGCGCTTCCTCTATTGAAGGCATAAAATATCCACCTTGGTCCACTGATCACTACATGTACTTTTACAATATGCCATTAAAGCTATTCTCTTTCTCAAAATTCTGCAGCCACCTTCTTCATTCTAAAGCTTTTCCTCTTTGGTCTCAAGATGCTTCAGGAATCTCTTCTGTTACTCTGAATTATATCTATAAAAAGTTATTCTTTGAAGTCTTTCTTATTTTCTTGCCAAGAATTCAAAAATAGCTGAACAAAGCGAGCAGCTACAAAATTAGCTCTCCGTAAGGAAGCATCTGTGCTGGTTTCGTTTTCTTGGCTTTCTGGGTGGGGAGGGACATTAAAAAATGGCAAGAAACTGGGATGAAGGAGAAAAAAACCCCAACCAAACAAGCAAAAAACCAAACGCAAAAACCACACTGAGGAAGATCTGCCAAGATCGCGTACAGTGACGTGTTATGAGGACGTCTCTTCCAGGACATATTCAGTGAAAAGGCCTGAAATCTCTTTGCTTTAACTGATCAGAGGTCCAAAAGAAATAGGCAATAACATAATCAAAGCCTGCCTGGATGGCTTCATCAGCCATCAAATGCCAAATCTTAGGAACATTCCCTCTCCTGAGCACAGGGGCAGGGAGGGAGCCTGGAGGGGGATCAAATAAACTGTCTGTCTCATATCAAAGGATCCCTCATATGTGCTGTATCTTGAAATTTCTAAAGGGTCTTTCTTTTGCTCTTACATTAGAAATATGGCCATTGTGAACTAGTGTGCATCACTCTAATAGTAGCTAGAACTAAAACTGCAGAATTGGCACCCCAGATGGTAAAGAATTTCACCACCCACATATGTGCATCTTTGGCTCAGAGTGGCATATGAGAGTTACAGAAAGTGATGGCCACACGTATCCAGATAACTGGCATATAACTACCCAATCTTCTCATTTTATAGTAGCTTTTGGCAAGCATACTGGGAACCTGTTTTAATTGCTAATTAATAACATTCTTATCTTTGGGGGTGGAAAAGGGTTAATTTTTTAATTGATCAGTTCCTACAAAATAGAAGTAAAAATAAAACATTAACTTTACCAAACATGAGTTTCCCCTCAACCTATACCCAAACTAAACCAGCAGGAAAAACATTTTACTGATTTTGGACTGAAAACAGGCAATGCTATTCCTAACAAGAGCATACCCCTTTCTTCTTTTTTTCCTGAGCAGTTTACAGGGTGATTAAACATAAAACTCAGTAAAACTTGGTGGGAAGATCCACTTTAGTTTCTCATTTGATACCCAGATCTTGGCTGGCATATATAGGCAATTAAATCATCCCTGTTTATGGGATGCAGATTAAGCTATAATCTTGATGTTATTCCAAATAAGTAGTATGGATTGAATACACCAATACCACCCAGCTGAAATGTCCCAGATTTACCTGTGAAACATACACACAAATGGAGTATAAGATTTAAATACAATGCAATGTCACTGAAACAACCATGTTTAGGGGCAGCTCAACAGTAACCCAGATCTCTCATTTAGAATAGTATCAGTGAAATTTTATGTTCCTATGTGATCATTTTTTTCCCTAGTAAATGCTTCTGAAGAGACAAGACATACAAGGGCTATGAGCAAATGTCCAGTTCTGAGGCCTGATTCTGCAGTCTTCCCATTGCACAGCAAGGAGCATGTGTTTAACTCACATGTCACCATAAAAGAAACTATCACTCAAGGTGAACAGCAGTTGCAAAATCTGGCCTGAGAACTGTTTCATATTCAAAGTATATCATGAAATAGTCTTACCTCAGTAAGTGCGTGCAGCTGTCCTTGATGCACACAGACACCCATAAACCTACAAGAAACAAGAAAAGAAAAGTGGTTTGGGCTTTTTTCCCCCCCTCTTTGGTTTTTAGTTTAAAGAAACTGAGCTAATAAGTAGTGCTGCATATGCCATGAAAGAAGGAAAAACTAAAGTCAGCCGCACAGACACTGTGTACCTCAAGACTGATTATTTAAACATCCCAGCACAAAACCAAGTCATTTGTCCGTACTACAATATAATTTGAATTAGCAGTTCCAAGAGAGGACAGGAGACATTTCAAACTCAAGAAGGGAAGTTACTAATTTGACAATAAGCAAAGTCCAGCAGAGAATGATTTACACAGAGAGAAACAATCTCAGAGTTCTGTTTTAAGGAAGTTTAAGCCAAGTTATCCACTGTTGGTCTGCATAAACAGAAAACTACTTCCTTTTGCATTTTGCTGCTTCAGCATAAAGATGTTTCTTCCTAACCCGTTCCTAACTGCTCAAGAATATGATGGCACATACATACAGTATGCTTCCCCTTCCCAACCCCTTATCTCCAACATTGGAATCAAAGCCAGTTTCAACAATATTCAGTATACACACACTCCACAAAATCTACCTACACCACTCAAGGTTCAGACTCCCGCTGTTAATGGCAATGACTATCACCCTTGATTCTTCTGGAAAGTGACGGAGACTGCACCAGACATTTGGTTTCATTTCAGGCACAACCAAAAGCTCATTTTTACCATCATACAAGCTGAACTTAACAGTGACAAAATGCAAATGAATATTAACAGTAAACGTCTCCCACAGGAGAGTTCAGTAAAACTTTAAATTCTGTGCACTTCAGAGCACAGTTAAAGTATTGGCTCTTTTCAGATTCACCAATTTTCAGTTTTATCATTTTGATTCTGGTCTCAAGCAAAACCACACTGTCATTCCCACAAAGTTCACAAACTTCCATGCTGCAAGCAATAGAAATGCATGGTTTCATTAAGTGTGACAGGAGAATCTTGTGGAGAGGAGTTTGAAGGAAAAGAATCTTTTAAATCCTCAAATACTTCTGAATTTAAACCCAAACTGATGCAAGACACATGTAGTACTAGTTCGGCTAAGCTGCTTTTGAAGAAATGAATGATCCTCACTGTTCTCTTGTCTAACAGCTGACTGGTAAATTACAAGCAGCCAAAGAACAAAAACATAGGTAAGGCCCTTTGCATAAGCCAAGCTGCGGAAATCTGTTTTTATAACCAAAGAAGCAGGACTTGAACTTGAGTGTCTGTTGCCTATTATCACCTCCAGTAATATTCCCCAAAATAAATATGCAAGCACTAATTGGAGAGACAGTGAAAACACAATTCCTCTTGTTTAATGAAGAGCAATAGGGCATGACCAGGTATCCAGGGAAAAGGGAAGAAAGATTTTTTTTAGATATAACATCTACTCAAAACATTGCTGTTTGAGTTTCACTGCATCCAGCAGTCACATAGGAACAATTCTGCAAACAAGCTGACAAAGACTAAGAAATCCAGACTCCTCCAGAGCAGAAATCTGTTCCTTCCCTAATGAATTCTGAAAGTCTGCAGAGCGATCACACATGGTCTTAATAGCTTTATTCACCAGTAAGCCTGAGGAAAAAAGGGGGTTTTTTTCCTTTAGATACGAGTTCCACTTAGACAACTTTCAAAAGTATTATTTTCCTCTTTCATGAGACATGCTAAAGCACAAGGTTAACCAAGTACTGCAGGATTTTCATTAAGCAAAAAACTGAGGCTAAGTAATTAAAAGTAATGCTTTCATTTCTATATCAGCTCTTCCTTTGTAAAGGTGTATCACATCACTTACAAATCAGGAATTCACTGTATTTGACTTAATTCTAAAATATGAATCCAATTATGAACTTAAATTTGATTTTGCCAAAATGCTGATGTCTCATTTTTACCAAGCTGGAAAACCATCACTGTCACTCAAAGACTGGTAGAACTTAACTTTTTCTGTCAACCTGTTTTGGTCAAGGGATGTCTCAATGGAAACATATTCATTACCTGTGCTCCAGGCAGCACAGACACACTGGCTCAGGTTACCAAGAGTAAGGGTTCAAAAATTCTTAAAGGTTTAGGGTTTCTACAGGGAAGCAGACATACATTTTTAACTTTAAATCAGAAATTAAAAACAAAGCTCACTATCATGACCTCATGGAAAAGAGCTGGGCATAAAGATACATTTAGAAACCCTACATATTTAGAAGTTATTACCCAGGAAAAGAGAAACCAGATACACCGATAAAGGCAGAATTAATGAGTTTACAAGCAACATATTGAAACAATTTCAATTTTGTGTCAAGAATCTCAGTTTTCAGACTCTGGAAAATAGATTGCTAGAATAGACCTCTAGTGATCCAAATTCCTGGAAAACCTCACTGCTGTATCAAGCAACAATAAGCCACTGGTTAAGCCAAGGACTGCTACAAAACACTGTTGGAAAGCATTTCCACTAAGTGATAATACACACAGCTGCTACCAGGAAATACAATTTAACATAAGATTTCAATTTCTGAGATTGCCCCAGATGAGATTCCAAGTTCTGTGGATAGGAAGCTGACCTGCTGATCCAGTACAGCTGAGATGATTCCTGTTGGCTAGACAAACTGACTCCAGAGCCAAAATGTGCTTGTAGGTGAACTTCAGCAGAATGTCTTGTCAGCCAAAGGCTACACTTCCTATAAGCATTTCTAGCTGGAAGAAGCTTCAGTGAGCCAGTCATCAACAAAATAGGAGACCATTTCCAGATTTAAGGAAGTTTATTTTCAAGACAGTGCATCTGGCCTTATCAGGAAAGCTGAAGCACTTCCAAAAAATCGTAACTAGTGGTTGGAAATATTTCTCCAGAAGCTGCAAATACGAAGGATGCTATTTGAGTCCACCTTTCTAAATACAGTGCAGCACATTAACACCACAAAATACTTTCTAAGTAATGTCAGCAAAGTTCAGATGTTAGAAGTCTCTTTCCATAAACCAGGTTATTCCTCAGTCTGGAATACCTGCCCTCCTAGAAAAGAGCTAGAGAAGGTACTCTGGATATTTCTTAGTGCATTATAGCAGTTACCCAAACTGCTTTCAGTTCAGTCAGACTGCTTTTCAGTCAGACTGCAAGAGAGAAAATTCTAGACAGGAAAGGGGAGACTAAGAACCGTAGCCTCAGTCTGCAGTCATTGCCTCCTTGATAAATCAAAGATAATATCCAGATTATACAGCCACTGTGGACACCTAGACATCGAACACATGCTTCCCATTAGAAGAACTTCACTGGGACATGTTCCTGTGGTGTGGCTAAACCTGAGGCAGCTACAGTCAAACATAATAAACTGTGGTCCTCTGAAATCTACTGCTTGTAGGAGAAAATTCAGCAATTTGATTAGAAGATTAAGCATAAGAAACAAACCAAACACACCAATGCAGAAGTCTCTCAAATGAACTCAGTAACACAAAAAGGTCAAAAGGCATTGCACTGACAGTTCGAGAATGAAGAGGGTGAATAAGAATAGTAAGTCTGCACTAAGACCCTTAAAGTTTTAGGCACCATGCTAGATTAAAAATGGATTTTCAGTTTTCTACTGTTTTGATGCTAGACATAGAGGCAAGCATTTAATCTGTCCTTTCTGTAACATACACAATGCATACAGCCTCTCTTCTACTGTCTTGTGCACAGCATTTCTAAACTGTTCCTTTTTGATGAAACTCACTACACAGAAAATTAGAAGTAATTTTCCTTTTTGTTAAATCACTGTTTAATAGAGGACAAAGAATGTTAAAAGACAAAAGCCATCCTTCCAGCTATTGTAACAAAGCCCATCACAAGTACTTTCACAAAAAGAAAGCGTTCAAAAGGAGAAAACTGCACCAAAAAAAACCACCAACCTAGTACTGTGTTCCTAGGGTGCCAAATTTGTCTGAAAGGAGATGAAATCCAATTCTCCTTGAAAGGAGTCCATGCAATACTGCTTATTTGTGTGCGCGCACACAAGAAGGTGGATTTAATCATGACTCAATCTGCCTGCACGCTCACTGCCAAACACACAGCGATACCTCCAAGCGCTCCCATGAGAGCACTTAAGACATGAGCTAAGGCTTTCTGTGTACAGAATGTTTTAAATGAAGTCCCTAAGGTACAGATCAAATGAAGAAATACTTTTTCGTGCAAACAGTAGTGATATTAAAGACTGAAATTCTATCTCAAAATTGAAGATACACAAATTTAAGAGACAGCAGAAGAGATGAAGAATCTGTGAAAATGAGAAAAACACACCTGTAAGACATTACCCAAATGAAAAGGCATCAGGTCTCTCAGACTGCAGCCCTAAGGCTCCCAGCCTAGAACACAAGGACAGAGATTTATTGAATCCTTTCCAGCCCCATTTTGTTACTTTGATTTGGGTAAAATCCAATGACTACAGCAGCACATCAACGTTCAGGGAAGCAGCAAAGCAGTAAATGTTACAAGCATACACTAGACCTTTCATAACCCTGGTAGCAGATCTAACCCAAGCCTTGAACAGCACTGAATTTAAATGGGACTTAACCTAATAAGGATGTGAAGAAATGCTTCAAACCTGTTTTCCCTAACCCCAGCAATTAGTCTTGCCCTGTACCAATGAACCTGTACTGAAGCAGCTACAGTAAACATCTCATGGTAGAAACCAGAACTCCACCTTGCTTTTCCATTCCTGTCCTCACCATCTTTTTTCCGGGGAGATGTGATAAAGCCAGCACTCCCACACTCAGGGCAAGGAGAAGTGTAGATCAGAGGCAGAAAAACCTTTTAGTTCTCCATGTTTAGCTTGTATGCCAGAGTGACATGGAGATAGGAGATGAAGTTGATGGTAGAAATGGAGCATAACACTTCAGGAACACCACTAGTCTGCTTTTAGAATCATAGAATAGTTAGGGTTGGAAAGGACCTTAAGATCATCCAGTTCCAACCCCCTTGCCATGGGCAGGGACACCTCGCACTAAACCATGGCACACAAGGCTGTCTCCAACCTGGCCTTGAACACCACCAA
The DNA here is from genome assembly GCA_002631895.1 of Agapornis roseicollis. Classification (NCBI taxonomy): domain Eukaryota; kingdom Metazoa; phylum Chordata; class Aves; order Psittaciformes; family Psittacidae; genus Agapornis; species Agapornis roseicollis. Next base: position 237,728 of record NDXB01002354.1, on the reverse strand, counting down.
GGATGGAGCACTCACAACTTCCCTGGGCAACCCATTCCAGTGCCTCACCACCTTCACAGCAAAGAATTTCTTCCTTATATCTAAACTAATTATATCCAGTTTTGCCCTGTTCATTCCTGAAATGGCCCTAAGCCGGCCCCCAGGGAAAAAAGCAAAGCAAAGCAAAACAAAACAAAACAAACCAGCTCTTTCATAGTTTCTTATGATCACCAGACAGAGACTGAACAAAAAGTTACTACATTACAGTTAACATCTACTCTGCCTCTGGAATCACACCTGCTAATTTAAATAGAAACCAGAGGAAGACAAGCCAAAAAACCTCTAAATCTCCTTACTATTTACCATCATGCCATTGTAGCTGCAAGAGCTGGAATCTTCTATTCCAACATCTACTTAACAGACTGACAAAGAGGTTAAATTTTTGCTAAAATAATCCCTCTAATAAAGGGCAGTTCCTCATTTTCTTGATAGATATATGCATATATTTGACCACTAGAATCCTTATGATGTATGGGGATGGAATAATTACTGGGGACTTGGCAAGTGAAAACTAAACTCTTCACTTACATCAGTCTTCTGACCAAAACAGATCTACATAGCTGCCAAGAGTAAAACTTCAGCACAGAAACACTGAAATGAGTAGACATATTTAAAGTCAGATTTTCACTCCACGCCCAGAAACACATGTCGTTTTAAAGCCTAAATAACCAGATTCATACTTCAAGCATTAGAAGCAGAGAAACTGAAACACCTCGATGTAACTCCGTTTCCTAAAGTAATACAAACGTATCATGAAAAACACAGACCTGCCTCTATGTAATCTCTACTGAGCTAAAGAATGGAAGAAAGTCAGTAGCTACTGACAAACTCACATTCCAGAATGGTGACTACAGGCTGGATAAACACCTCAAATGGCATCTGTACTTGAATGTGAAAATGAGTTAATATGGATGGCAGAGAAACAAAAGCAGTTTCAAATAGTCAGCAACATTTCTTTTCCAGTCGGTGCAATCAATGGCAAAAATGTGAGAATCTTTGCAATAACATCCTGAAGTTAACCACGGGCACATTGGAATTGATAGCCTGCAAAAAGTTGCTATGTATTTTGGAGCACTGGGAAAGTGATGGGCTTTTTAGTCATCCAAAGGATAAAGATGTTCTTTGACTACCAAATACACTACTAGGAAGAGGAATCTCTTCTCTCTTCCACATCACTTAGCTCATATAAACCAAGGCAGACTTCTAGGACAAAAACACTGATTCAATGCAAATTTTAGGTACCAAAGCATCAGGATGTTCAAATACATAAGTACATACCCAGATTATGGAAGATTTTAGTATACTAAAATGATTCAGCATCATTGCTGAATCTGTCACCCACTTTCTAAAATATTAACTGACGGAACTGCACGTGTTGAAATAGGTTAAGAGCAGATTTTGGGTACCATAAAACCAGTATCTATGAAGTTTTGTAATTATAACAAGCCATTTGTTATCAGAGCACCTGCTACAATTAACCACTACGCAACATGATGTCAACATTTCAGCCTAAGAATCCAGTAGTATCCTATCTGGCAGACAACAGATCAGCACTAAGGAAAGGAACTTGTTTACAGCGTTCTAGTCCTAAACCTTAAGAAGATGAAGAAACACAGATACATATATATTATACAAAATCAGAGGAGACCTTCAAGGCACATGGAGGAGCTCCAGTGATCAATAAATAAACTTGATGCTAGTGACAAAACAGCTTGGTAATATAGAGGAAGAACTTCAAAGGACAGAAATAACGTGAATAACATTTAACAGCCAACTGAGGTAGCTCACAGTCCCTGAAAAGGAGACCTTATACACTAAAACTTCTTGGAAGAGGATAATTCCCTATAAATACTAATACAGGCTTAAAAATTCCAAAAATAATCCCAGAGAATGTTTCAGCAGGAACATGCTATTGTGGAACATTTTCCTTTCAGCAGTACTACTGCAGCTGCTCTTACTTGACATCATGATTTTTTCACCTTTCACCACTACACTGTAAAAGCTAATTATTATCAAATACTATTTTTAATGCCTTTCTGAAGTAGGAAATAAGTCCTAAAGTAACTCTTACAACAGTAATAGAAGCACCTATGATTTACTGGTTTCTGGAAGAGAAATATATGTTTGTATGCATGTTTGTATATATATATATACAAACACAGAGATATACATGTATACATACACACAGATATATATATACACATACATAGATGCATATATATACATACACATATATAAACAGGGGCATATATATACACACATATGTAACATGTATATACACCTGTATATTAAATGTTACCCGCCTGTGTGTAGCATTTAAAAAGGGCAAATCTTCTTCCAGATACAAAGGGACTGGAAACACTGCAGCCATGTGATTTTAAACAAGAAATAAAATGACAACTAACACACAAAATCACCATTTACCTGCTACAGAAGAAAAGCAATAGTTTTTCCTGTGTATTGTCCTTTAATTAAAGAATAAACTAAAACTAAATGTCCTTGCTCCCTGCAGCAAGGGTACTTACCTAATACATAAGAAAAAGGCAGTAATTTTTTTACCAGAGAACCAACTCTCTTTGAAGAGGCCTCAAATCAAACAACTCAAAGGAAGTTTATTCTTCAAAGCAAATAATGCAAAGATAAACCATTGCTATTTAAGTAATTTATTTCTTATGTATTCATTTATAACTGCTTAGTTAAGCACATGGGGGAAAAGAAAAGATTTCTCTATCAGTCCTGTGTAATAACCATGAAACCAAATGGAATTCCTTTTCTGCTTCACGCATAAATCAACACATTATTGTTCTTTCTTCAGGACCATCTGTGTGACACCACTGACTTCAAATTATTTATAGACTTGAAGGCCAGCGATATATCATTGATATAATCTCTCAGACATCATAAGACATTTAAATTTCAGTAATAACTCAGAACTGAGCACAACAACTTTTGTTCTCAGCAACACCTGTGTTCCTCCATTCAAGGCAGGGCAGGTTTACATTAAGCTGTGACTGGATTCTTTTTGCCTGTCAAACAATCCCTTTCCTATATTCCCTCGCCCCAGCCCAAATAAAGTACTTTGAACAGAGTTGTAAAGCTAGATGGTTTTTCTTTAAGAAGTTGGTAATGACACTGATGTCATGGACTGACTTCATGACTCTGACAATGCCAATCCCAGGAAGTTATTCTTTCCACAAACCTTACTAAAAAAAAAAGCAGCTGTATCAGTTCCTCATGATCATATGCTGCTTACCTAAGAATTCTGAGGAAAAGGAAGTGGTGGATAGCTACAGGAAACAATTAATGATCCTGAAACCTAAAATGCCAGATATGTGACATCATTAGGAAAAAAAACCCAAAACCAACAAACCCAAAACAATTCAAAGAGCCAGAGGAGTTGTTGGAAATCTCACCTCACCTTGGAAAGGAGAAAAGAGACTAAGAATTTCGATTAGGGACAGACTATTACAACACTTGGATAAATTTACTGTTCTAAAGCTAATACAGTTTACTATGAGTAAAAGTCATCCAAATTCACAGGCTTTAAGGAAAAAAAAAAAAATATAGAAAATAAGCATGAGTTGATGGATTGCTCCCTACAGATAATGGTCCAGTGCTTCTGATAGGTCCCCTCATAAATACTATAGGAAGCAAACAAGGTACTATTGTCACACATCAGATAACAAAGACTGGGCCAGGATTTCAAGCATCAGAAAAGTTGTTTATAAAGGATTTCAGGAATCAGTACTATGTCTGTGCTATTTAACAGCCTGGTGAAGAAATTCAGTTACTTAAGGTTCACTGTGTCCCCAGAACTCTTCAGAAAGAGCTGTACTGCCTGAGACTATCAATATGGAGCTGGTTATTTGGTGCACTGTCATCACACCTTAATTTCTTAAGGTTATGGCTTCAGCTAATGATGTTCATTGCTTGCCACGTAAGAAAGAAATCAAGACCGAAAAGATTAAAGGACTAACAAAATACACACTGAAATATTCAGATTCGCATCCAGTAATCTACTGATAAACAAAACCTACCTCTTTTCCTTTTAAGAACAGATAAATCAAATTAGTTCACCTCTACTTTCCTCAGTCTCTCTTATCCCACCTTGCAATACTATAATAAGAAAATGCTAAAAACTAGAAAACAGACTTAGAGCTATGAGGAAGCTATGGCACTTTGCATTGTTAATCTGCAAGATCAGTAAACACAGATTATTTGTGTAGTGTTAAATTTGCAATAATTTAAATTCAAGAAGAGAAGCCAAGTTTTTCTCTTTATATTTTAATGATTCATCAAAAATTCATAACATGAAAACTTGTTTTTCTCTGAAATAAGTAACTCATTACTGGTAAATTCCAGACACCAAAATCATGTGGATTTTCAATTTGCTCTTTTCTTCTTCCTCCCCTTCTTCCATTGAATTAGAAGCTGATCCTAACACATTCACAAAAAATACAGCCATAATAAAAATAAATAAGTAAGAATGCAAAATAGGACAGCTTTGAAGACAACCTATCTCTATAGGACTCATAAAAAAAACCCAGTGTACCTTAAGATGTTCGGATGTGAGAGTCTATTCATAAGTTGAACCTCTTTCAGCATGTTTGCTCTGTTGCTGTTCAGTGTGTTCATCTTCAAAGCCATTACCTGGTCTGAAGTTCTGTGCCTTACCTATGGGATGCAAACAAACCATGGTAAGGATATGAAATATGAGACTGAAAAAACAGTAATGCTGTAGTACAACTTAAGAGATCCTTCATGACAAATGACTTGATTTATATTCTGATTTCTGTAGTCTTTATCACACAGATGACTTTCTATAAGGATATTCTCCAAGTGGGAAAAGGTATTTGATTCCTCTCTTGCAACCAATGAAGACAGAAAGCTTGAGAAGATGGGAGGAAGGAAAAAAACAAAACCTACACACAACAGAAAAAACAGCTTTTAGTAGAGGTGAAGGAAGATACTTATCTGTCCAGAGAGAGAAAGTTTCTAAGACCTATGAAACTCACCTTCATTCCACCTATACCCCTCTTCTTTCCCCCTGCAGCATTTGGTGTCATTGTTCCACAGACCATGTTATGAGAGGACCTGCTGGTTATAGCTACATGCCATATTTAGAGACATTCAGTGTTCATTTCTGAACCAAGACTATGGACTAGATGATATATTCAGTGGACAAAAAGCATTCATACCAACCCCTGCTGCAGAGCAGGGAGGTTACTAAAACAGTATTACCTAGTCTAGGATGTTAGTAGTGGTTGCAGTGTCTGCACAAAAACCAGAATTTCCTCTAGCAACTGCACAGAACCAGCACACCATTCAGTTACCTTCCCCAGTCAGGAATACATGATTGTGGCCACTTCCAACCTGACACTCTCAAACTAGCCCATCTGTCATCAGCAAACAGACCAGTATCATGTAGATGTGTGCTACAATTAGAAAGGAGTTGTCACTGCAGTGTAAGGCTTGCCAGTCATTTGAACCTCCTTGCAGTTGGGCATTCCTACATGCATACTGACAGCATTCACGGAAATTGTGCTCCCATTATTTTCTTCCTACACTGGTAGCTGCAGGTCCTATCTGTATACTTTGCAAAGCACTGAACTGCCACCATGGCAAATTCATTCATATTTATGGAAATTAGTTTAGAAAAAGTTTGTGATCCAAGAATTTGAGACTCTCATTAGCTTTCTAATTTGAAACAGAAATCTACATTATGCTGGAGGTACATATAAAGTATCTACACTTCGAGCAATGGCAGCCTGCCTCCTTTTATTCCAGGAGACTCTGCTTTTACAATAAAAAGCTTCTTCAGCTGCGATATGTGTGCTACGAAAAGAACAGTTGAACTCATGATAAGCAGATGCAAGAAGAAAGCTGGGTTTGTTTTTTGGAGGTGAGTCCTATTAACAACCTAGACTAGGGGATACTGTTCCTAGTAACCTCCCTGCTTTGCAGCAGGGGTTGCTACGAATGCACACCATATGTGTGCAATAGGGGTATATTTTGGCTAAACATTCTCACCTAGAGACAAAGCACCGGGAATTCAGCACAGGGATGTACTGGGTGGAAAGAGAGTCATGTTTCAAATGTGCGCCTGGCTTAATGCCTCTGAATTGCCTATTCCATCCTAGTTTGAAGTATAGGGTAGCACTGGAAATGTTGCAGTTAAGTGTTAGTAAACAACATCAAAGGACTGAGCAAGTAGGATAATAGCCCACAGATGGTTTTCCTTCTGCTTCTCCCCCTGCCCATGCACATGAGTTCCTCAGATGCCTCACCCAGAGTCACCCAGTAATCCCAGTATAAGAAAGATCAGAGAAAGGAGGTGAAGAAGGATATAGAGACCAGAACGGAAAGCAGAAACAAACAGCAAATTCATAAGCATGGGACAACTCCTTTCAGTGGCAATACTGGCTTTAAAATAAAACTGCTTGAACTACAGTTCAATGCAGTCCATTATAACAAGATAATCCAGAATCCTCCTGCACACAACCTGTCCAGCCTGCTTGGCATGCTTATTGGTTTTAAGCAGGATGTGCATGTCAAGTTGATGAGGTTTATTGTTACTTGTCAGGTTTCTTGTTTCTATTGTGCACTTCATTAATTCTTAATTTTATGCAGCTTTTGCATACCCAGTCAATTTGAATGAAGGAGCTGTTGGACAGGTCAATGTCTATTTACAGGCTTTTAAAACCTATTTTAGTTATACATTACTTTTATCAGAAGTAATCCTGTGGTGGAGGAAAAAAGAATAAAAATGCTTTCATAGGCCTATGAAAGGGAGGCTTTTTCTCCAATAATGCAAATTTAGATTAAAGAAAAAGAAAAATTTAAAAGCTTTAATCTATTTACAGCAGCTAAATCAGCACACTGCCCCTGGGACAAGGCTTAGGAATCTTGCGTTTTGTGGTGAAGAAATCTGGGCTTTGCAGGGAATGGGAAAGAATTCAAAGGAACTTAACTCCTACAGGCAGAGAGATGCTCTCAACAGAACTTCCTCAGAAATCAGCCTTCCGCTAACATTGAAGCTTCAAGGTCTGCCAACAGGGAATGAATAGTGGTAGAAGGTGAGCAGGAACTCAGATGGAATATGGTCTTAAGCAGTATTTGCCTTCTCATTAACTGCCAGCTACCTCTCAATTTCCTGCCCATTTCTGTAATTCACTCAGTTCCATGCCAAAATGCCAAGGCCTTTTGCCTCAACTCTGAGCTAGCAGTAGAATCTGTATCATAAGAAGTTCTTCCTGGCTCTTTGCCTTTTCCTTGTTCCAACTGCTCTTGTTCTGCTGTGGAAACCTCAGAAAAGAAGGTGGGTAGGCTTTGGGACGCCGTGCCCTGCATGCTTCCTGGTTTTTCAGGTCTGATGTGTAAGAGGAAGAGGTTACAACTGCTTCTCAAAGGTCTGACCTTTCACTGTACTAACTCCATGTTCAGAGAAAACGGAGCCACTTCTGCAAAGACAAGAATTTTCACCCTCAATTTCAGAAGGATATCCTGCAGTCTTTTCAGTCTTGTCAGACTGAACAAGGTTCTGTGGTGAGATCTGGGCAGGGGGTTGTTAAGTTTTATAAAATCATTTTCCCCATGCTTGGAAATAGCTCAGATTTCTAGCACATACAGCATATTCTGGCCATATGACTAGTCTCTAAACAACACCCAACACTTGCTATGCTTTGTTTCACTTAAAGAGACACTGTAAGGTAACACCAGCAATTTTATCTGTATAATACTGTTCAGACGTACTGCAGGATGTTCCTGACAAGTCTGACAGAAAAGTTACCTAATCAAACCAAAGAACAGGTCAGAAAACAGGGACTCTTCCTCTCTTGCTAGCTATCCTTTAAGCGAGGAAGAATAAGCAGAACTGGAGGTGGGACAACATCTTCTCAATGGCCAAAACCCAGTATTACAAATAAAAGTCAAATACCAGTTTATAGTGTATGGAACATTGCTAACCACTTGCAGCATATATAAAGCCAATTGTGTTCTCTCCTCTGAAGCACTGCTGGCAAACTGTGTTTGCATGGTAAGAACAGGCTCCCAACAGGGAACGGACAGGTCCTATCTTTAAGGTCTCAGACAAACTCCAGGACAGAAAAGATAGAAGGAGCTATCAGTTACACCACCCTCTGTGCCTACTTACCTGTCAGTCATACCCTAGCAAATTTGGTTCTATTTTGGAATCCCTTGCCAAAACTCTGCCAAACTTTAGTTTTAATCCTTGCTCTCCTTTCAGGCCACCTCTGTGCGAGGAAAGCAGGAAGGTGATGTTTCAACAACCTGACCACTCCAAAAAGAAAGCTAGTAAATATTTTGGAAATATCGCTGATCCAGTTTAACACTTGTTTACAAGACAGTCTGCCTCACGCCTATGCCTGCATAACCTAACATAAACAGGGATTTACTCATGCAATTCAAACCTTTCAGTGATGCAACTTGCAGATTGCTGTAAAGCTTTTAAAGCTGTTGACATTATTATTAATTAGGGCTCTTTGCATATCAGAGCAAGTAACCTTTCAGTGATAGCTGAGCGATCATGTCTCTGCAAAGAAATAGTCTGACAATCTACAGCTGCTTTGCACACCCTTCTGACTTCTCAGTCTGCTTACCTATGTGTCTCCATCTCAGAGGTCACAGTAACCAAATATTACCTCTCTCTTTTATTGCTGACAGGCAGTTAGACTGTCCCTTTTTATTCTGATTCTTCTAGGATCAAAGTCCTTTGTAAGTACTTCAGCTGGGCTATGCCAATCTGCATGGCCTGCCTGCACACTGTCTCTCCAAATCATGTGCTGATCCTAGACCTTACGCCTTCCTTTAGAAGCAAGTGAGAAGTAGAGGAAGTCATGATCCAGGTACAGAAATAGGAATATATTTGAAGGAAATCTCATCATAGTCATTGAGCAGGGCTCACATTCAGAAGAACTAGTTGCTACAGTAATGCTGTACAAGTTCACATGAGGAATACCCTGCAAAAATTGGTGCATTTCATTTTTGACTTGCTACTTAGCAACAGATTTATTATTAAAACACCACCTAATAAATAATTATCTAAATAATATTTAAGTCATATAAATATGTCAGAGCTTTCTGAAAATCCAAACGTTTGCATTATTTCTACTTTTTGCCTGGATTAACCGTACCTTTCCAGGTGGCCTTGGAATAAGCATCTGAAGAATAATATTGATGTTTTAAATTTACCAATACAGCTTTCAACTTTGCCCTTAACTTTTCAGTTCATTAGCATTATTTTCCAAGTCATCATTATATCGATGGAAGTATTTTGTCACTATTCTCTTCCAAAACTGCATTAACCACTTTCCACTTTTTCTTTACCTTCCCCTCTTCTGGTATCCAGCCTCACTGTTTAATTACATTTACAGATCTTTACTCATACAGCCTACTCCATAAAAATCATGCTGCTCGTCCACCTCTAGCACACACCAACTCTTTCTGCATCATTTTAAACACCTCAGTCTTCATCTGGCCATTTCACCTTCATCTTTCATGCCATGTGTCCAAAGAACCATTTTAAAAGCATCCTTTGCTAGTCCAAATATATGACCTTCCCTGACCATTTCTAAGCACACTGTATTAGCCACAAAAATGCTGCATAGGTTTTACTTACATTGGCTTGCCAGCCTTACCAATTCAACTATTTCCTCCACATTCAGCCTACAGCACTCATACTAGTGACATACACAGGAAACAAATGACTGCTTACTTATGCCACCTTCTATCAACCTATTTTCTATAACAGTCCGTGTTTTCACTGGATTTGCAAGACAAAAGATGAAAACATTACCTTAGTTACCTTCCTGGGCCATTTGCACTAATTATGCTATATAGTATAACTCTGATTGACCAAGTTGACCATAAAGCTAGCTAGACACATGAGATTATAAAACCAATATTTATTAAAGAGAAAAGATTGCATACAGGACCCCTACTAAATCATGGGAAAAAAGTCATGTAGCAGCCCAGCATTTGGCCCTAATGCAAGACCTCTCTCAAAATCAGCCTCCTTCCTTGCTGTGACAGCAGAAAGAATCTTACAAGAAAAGGTAGGGACAGCTGTATTTCATTCAATTCTCACAGTGAAGCCATCAAGTCATCACATTCATATGGACATATATTGATGCCTCGAGGATGAATGTACTAGAAGAATGCCTAAACTGTGTGTCTGATTGAAGAAAGCTCCCTTTAACTGAGAAGACAAACCCGTTCTTTAGCTCAGCTCATACAGCCTGCAAAACTGGAATCTCAAATGTTTTTCTAAACATTAAAATGTACCCAGTCAGATACACATAATCATAGTAGTGATATCTGTATCAAGTCAAAAATCTCATGTCACTAGGGAAATTTACAGTGACATATAGAAGCTTAAAGAAATACAACAGTCTAGATAATATTAAGCTGCTATGTTGATGCTAAGGAGTCAGATCGGGTTGTGGTTGTTTTCATAGTAGTACATACTGTCACTATACTCTAACTTCTTGCAGCAAGAACGAGAAGCCTGCCAAGTGTAACAAAACTTTGCCAAACAAAACTAGTCAGTGTGTGTTACAAGAGCTCTAGCACAGGTTCAGAACATGCACAGAAACTAGGCACAAAACAAAACCCAAAACCTTTTCAAAGCCTGACAGTGATTGTGACACCACTAATTTCTGTTACTAAAAGCAGCTACGAGAAATGCACAGAGAAAGTTGGAGCCTTTGCTGTTTTCTCTTTAATACAAAGGCTTGGTACTGGTCCTCAAGCAAAGATGCTACTTCGATAACTAGTAACTTCCAGGATCATCAGCTCAGCAAAGCAACAAGCTCAATCACTACAGCATATTCTGTACCTACAGCCAAACAAGTTCTCCAATTGTTTTGCCAAACTGAAGTGAATTTATGATTACTGAGACAGCAGCACCATTGATACTTTGTAAATCCATTTGTGTGTGCCAAAAAAACACTCAATTTTTCTTTTGTATTTTGTTTTCCTTCATTGGCCACTGTAATGTAGAACCAGGGCCCAAAATACAGCATTCATTTATTCTAAACAAACCACTTATTGATAGGAATCTGTGCATATCTCTCTGCTGTTAACTTGATCTCAATCAAATCATAAAGGCAAAAAGAGACTACAGTCTTATTTGGAGAGAAAGCACAAATTAATCAGAGAACTATTGTTCCACAGTTTGAGATGAGATATAAACAGGCACAGCCCGGGTGGGGAAGTTGACTGATTCTGTAGCCAGTTCAGCAGAATGTGATCATATAAATTTCCTTTTGCCATCCAGGACAAGCAACATGGACCCACCTCTTAAGTACTATGACAAAAATGCAGAAGAGCATTTTTATACCACAACCTCAGTACATAGCTCAACTATGTACTTTATACCTGAGTCTGTGTCTTAGTCAGGAAAGAAAAAGAAATACTGAGTTTGAAGTACAGAACTGGGAGCTTACGCTTCCTTTTTCATGTTAGCTATCATCATGAACTATCATCAGTTCACTTAACTGCCCTGGGCATGCTACTTTGCCTACTTTCATTCCCTCTTTATCTATAAAATGGAGGCAATATTGCTATCTACCTGCCAGGGAAACTGGAAGTTTGACATCTGCAAATGACTAGTGTAACATCCAAAGATAATACATAATCAGATACTGTATCTGTGTCCTTATTTTCCTGTTTAATTTTTAATAGTTATGGTTAAATATTTCCTGTGTGATTGTGGGTTTATCTTGCATGAGAGATGATAGTATTTACATAATCTGCAGATGCTTCTGAAGCAAAAAAACCTCCAGGCTGAGTTTCCCTGACATATAATTGCACCTTCAGTCTTCTACAGTTTATTAACAGTTTGGTACTAAGCATGCAGCCCCCCCACTGAACCAATGATGTCGTCATTGCTATTCACCAAACTTTTATTTTGGGCACAAATAATTTCATTTCCTTTAAAAATCTTTCAAGTAAACGTTACCATACACAAGTAAGGAAGTCAGTCTATGCTTCAGAACAGAGCCTGCTGGCATACAACTATTGCCAATATAATCACAGTTACAGCACAACCACAAATAAGAGTGCAGGGACTATGAAGGAGCTACATTTTGCTTACTTGAGGATACTTAAGTTTTCATAAACTGCTACATTTAATAACTTTCAGGCTGTAGCCCAGAACAAAAGTTCCAAGTAGTTTCTTGTTATCCAAGCCTTCACAGAACTGCTCTACTTGGGAATTAAGTTCTCCTAACAAAAAAGTAACTAATTAAACACCATGCAAATTCTCATGTACCTCATTATCAGTAAGGCCAGGAAGCACAAGAACTGGCTGTGCAGATCTCAGTTGCAGGCAGCTGATGTGAAAGCTACAGACTGTCATTAGTAAGTCAGTGACAGACATACTGTCAGCTACAGATTAGCTAAAAAAGCAATGCCGCTTCAGTATCGACTACTCCAGCGGATGTGTCATGGCTCTGTTTTCTAGCCAGCTCCTAATTCAACAAGGCCATCAAGCAGGGCAGTGCCTGCTGCTGCTGTGCAGCTCAAAGGGCCATGCTGCCGCCCAGAAACATGCTCAGGTTCTGACATGCACAGCAAGATCGTGGGTCAACAGCTGTAGTGCCTCCCAGTCACAGGAAGCTCACGTGAACAGCAGAAGGGAGCCCTACAACTTGGATATGACTGCAGGAGCTACTGAGAGCAGGATGGTTTGGGTGACTTGCATTACAGAATTCCCAACAGCTGGAGCAGTAAAGACTAACAGAAGCCCTATCATAAAGGTGTTGGAGTTCCTTTCTCTAATCATGACCAATGGTTATTAAGGGGCTGTGACGAGGCATTCCTTATAAATCTGAGACTGCAAACAACATCCCTTTCCTGTTACTGTCATCAGTAATGATTTGCAAATTTCACTTTTAGATTTCCTATTGGTCAGCAATGCACACATGTGTATTACCATCGCACACACGTTCTCCAAACACAGGCAATGAAATCCATCACTTAAATACATTTTAACTTCCCCTCCCAATATCAGTAAGTAAGTGTTCAGAGAGATCTGTCACAATGATGCTAAGTGATGCACTCTTCTGCTCTAGGCACAGTCACGTTAATACTGGACATATGCCAGCACAGTTATTTGAAGAACAGTAAATCAGCACCTGTCTCTCAGTATCAGCTATGAATGAGCTTACACAAATGTGCATGTTTGCCAGCTGGCAAAACACAGAAAATCCCAGAGCTGCCAACCCAGCACATCTCCATCCAGAACAGAAAACTAAACAGATCGTTTAACTGTGCTTGAGAAACTATAATGGAAAACAAGAGAAAAAGCACCCAAATATTTCTGTGCCAAGTGAATCTCGCCACTCACTTTGCCCCTGGGAAACTGCCCCATGATGCTCAGATTGGCACTTTTCTTCCTGAAGAAAACGAGAGGCCTAAAAGACTCCGAAACTACAGCGGTCACTGTTCTGAACATAAAATCCAGCCCTGGGTTGCAAGGCCCCATTTGTTACAGTATCAGAGTGTCTTTCCTTCTGCTGACAGAATTTGTGAGCATTCTCTCTAGTCGTGAGGACAACAAAGACTTGCCTCAGACACTCAACGCATCAGCTGTTCAACAACAGTTAAAGAGGTCAAGTTCCCAAAAAGATAATACATGTATTTCAAAATGGACAACTTTACATTAATTTACAGTCATTTTTGAGTATTCTTTTAGCATCAAGTTTATTTCAGTGATTTTTGTTCTGGCTTTTTACTAAAGAAACAAACCCGTCACTTCCAGGGTATAATGACTGTTCTCCCATATTTTCCAAAGACTTCCTTCTTCAGCAAAGAAGCTGGATGACCAAAGCATAGGCAAGAAATGAAGTGTAAGCAAAACTGTCCCATATTTTAATATGCTTCACTCAGTACAGTTTTAAGCTTGAGGCTGTAGTGATGCCAAGTAGGACTGGAGGAAAAGGATTACAGAAATAGGATTTTGAACATTTTCTTACAATTTTTCAGCACCACTGCAAAAGGCTTTCATTAGATCTGCTACCTGGGGACAGCATTTGAGTCCCTCCCAGTGTTCCCTCAGCTGATGTTACAAGGTGATTATAACATGAACATCTTCAAAATTCTAGCCACAAAATAAACAAAACAAAAATCAGGACTGATTCTGGATAACCCCTGGGAGCTGCCTTGTATTTCAAAGCCTTCTCAATTCTGCTAAAGGTAAGACTAACAGTGCCCTGCAAGTCAGACAGCCAAGTCTGAATTTTAATGATACACAAGTGGGGATGAAGTATTTTGCCCTGGTTGTGCAATCCACAAAGAATAACAATGCAGATGAGGTTTTTAATTTGTCTTAATGATTGTTGAAGTAAGGCCTATTTACTACTACTTCCCCCCACAGCCTATGTCCTAGAAAAGCATTCACTAATTAAGTAACAAGGAGTAGGATGACAGTGACTTGACACCTCAATAACCAAAAAGTCATTAGCAAGAGGAAGACAACTGTCTGGTTTAGTGGTTACCATACAAATCGTCTTAGCAAGCTGGTAGAAGGGTTCCAAAACGCTGATACTTCACACATCAGTGTGAGATACAAACTTACAAGACTTCTAACTTTGACCTGCACCAGCACCTTCAGGATTCATGCCTCATCTCAGTTCCAGAATGGTGCTTCTTTCTACCCCTGACAAGTATCAGAGTAGAGAGGCTGATATAACTCAAGAGCTTGAAATGAAATTTCTCAGTTATTATAGCCTTCTTGGCCAGTTTATATAAAGCACAGACTGAGTGTTTTCCCAAACAAACTATTAGCAGCATGTTTCAAAACCAAAATTTCACATGAGAGACACTAAGCCTCAAATATCTTACTTCTGTGAAGGAGTGAAAGAGTTTTCTCCACTATTCAAAAGGGGAAGATTATCAGCTTAAAACTGAACCCTACTAAAATAAGACCAAAAGGCACATGTAGGCAAGATTTGCTGTCCAAATTTCTAACAGGCATTATTGCACAGGGAGAGCAGTAACAACTGCCATGCTCTATTCCACTGCAAGAGAAAAAGGAACACACCACACCTGGGTGAGGGAAGACATGCACTGCTCAAATGGGTGTCATTTCTCACTCACAAGGTATATGCCCCATGACTACAAGATCAAATACTAGATCTGCAGAACAAATATGTAGAATAATCCACTTACTCATTCCCTGCTCATTTTCTAACCTATAAGGACTTCTGCCACTGTATGTCATAAGCAGAGCCTGAAATACTCATTTTGCCTGATGTAGTAACAGCAATCTCAAAGAGAAAACTTAAGCACGTCAGTGTAAAAACAAAAGAATTAAAAGTTAAAGACTCCAACTGTCTCGAAACCATTCACTTCCAAAACTTGGTGGCCTTAAACTATTGGCAGTTTCCCAATACCCTGTCAAGCTTAACTGAGAACATTCTAAAAAGCCAGGATGGCTACAAATGTCACTGATGAATCAACAGGAGAGAGAGAAGGTAAGTTCTGGTTGGTGAGGCTGTTCCCACAGCCATTTCATTTTTAAAAGTAAGCACAAGTCTTATTACAGCTTCTGCCATTGGGCCTTATATTGCCTTTTACTCATTACACTGAAGGGTCCCTTCAAACAACTGTTTTCTCATTGTTAACCTGTTTCTGCACTGTAATGACATTTTTTACATACAAACACATTCAGACTAGAGTCATTCGCTGAATCACTTTTCTAGTTATTAAACTAAATTTTACTGCTTATTTTTCCACATGTTCACACCAAGTGTTACAGTTCTCCAGCATTAGAAAAGTTAAATATCTAATGTTGAAAGAGTATTTAATACATACACCTAGATAGTTTCCCACAAATACTTCATAGGGTAACACTTTTTAAGCCTATCAAATAGTCCCACATGTACCAAGGACACTGTGTGATCTCACCTCTAATGTTTACGAAGGGTTTAAAGGAACACCAGCTTTTGTTCAGGCCCCTGATCAGGCTGCCTGTTCCTGTGCAATCAAGAAGGATCCTTTCCTAAAGCAAACCTTACACTACACACATTAGAAAATGACAGAACTCTGAAAGTGAAACAGTGAAGACAAAGCATGAGATAGATTTGAGGTTTCCCATGAATTTTCACATTATGAACCAACTTCTAATTGAGTGCTGCTTTCAGAATATGTTTAATCTGAATACCAAAAATACTTCCTTATGAATTATGCAGAAGATATTTTTGTTGTACTTCAAATTTTTGAATCAATAGTGTTACTTTTTCATTCTTCAAGACAAAGTGACACTCATTCCAAATAGAAAAGGTATGACTGAAGCATACATAGATGATGAAAAGCAAATCTTCCAGACGCTCTCTCACTTCCTTGGTAGATTTTTACCATTCCTCTGCCAAGAGCTCTGTGCTTCTGCCCTCCCAGCTCAACCAGATGGAGGGACTGTTCACGCACGTCATCTTCACAGGAAGTGAGAGCAGCCTAATCTACTGCTCGAGGTTTTTCAGTCCAGTGTGGCTTATGGTGCAACCACTCCCCTCTTGCTCAAGAAAACTGACTCAGATGTCTGAGATACCTGGGAGTTAGTATCTTCCATTGCAGCAATCTCTACTATCAGCTTTAAAAAGTAAGCTAAGGAGATGTCCATGAAGAACATCTCTGCACCGGGACAAAAGAGTGAAGAGCAAGATAACATGAAGTCTTTTCCAACCTTATGCTTTATAAATTTGTGGAGTCAAAACCAAAGAAAAACACAACTACGTACAATGTAGTGGGAAGGCCTAAACAGTAAGAAAAATGGCAAAGCTTAACACAAGCAAAGAGTGCAGAAAGCAATTATGCCTAATGGGCAAGATTTAGTTTTGAGGAAATAAGCACAATTATCTCCAGTACATTAATGACAAGAGGAAAACTCCTGTTACTGCATTGTAAGTCTGGAGACATGATAAAAGTTCATGCACACACTGGAACCAAGCTATGGTTCGAGCAACACTAAATCTCTCATACAACAGCTATCAGAGAAAAACACCTAAACACAATTAGTCTTCCTATCTTCCTCTACTTAAACACACAAGCATTCTGCCCAATTAAGTGATTTTATGGAAATACTAATGTCACCCTGAAGAACGTAATGTTGGCCTGCAGGCTGGTGACAAAGTAATGAAGCTGCTCAAAAGCGAAAGCCAGAGCTGTACTGAGACAAATTCATCTCTTAGTTTCATATCAACAAAGAAACAAACACTGAAAACAGGAAAAAGTTCATGTTGAGAGTTTTGAAATAATAATCAAAAGGGTCTATTAGGATTCTTTTCTGTTAGGGTGGTGAGGCACTGGAATGGGTTGCCCAAGGAATCTATGAATGCTCCATCCCTGGCAGCGTTCAAGGCCAGGCTGGACGATGCCTTGGGTGGCATGGTTTAGCTTGAGGTGTCCCTGCTTATGGCAGGGGGGTTGGAACTGGATGATCTTAAGGTCCTTTCCAACCCTAACTATTCTATGATTAAGAAAAGTTTGTCCCTAGTTGGAATGCTCAGGATCTCCTTGATTTATGCTGACATTTAATTCATTCTTCCTTAAAAGAATTCAGGGAAGGAAAGTATTGGTTTGACAGTTCTGAAGACCTGACATCCCATTTATGCAGCAAACAGGTGGACACTGAGGAAACCAGATCTTGCTTACAGAGTCCTGGATGTGTGCTGGAGCCTTGTCTTGCATGTGGAAGCTCTGTACCAGTTTTATTCTTGGCCATCCTGCAAAGACTAGTGATAATGCATAGACTCATATTTAGATTTAAAACACATTGACAGGTCAAACACTGCACTGCCTGCTTATCTGTCGAAAGCTAAGTTAATAAAGATTCCAGTCCTGGCAAGCACTGTCTGCAAAGTCTTATCCACTGGTTTCCAACACCTTCTCCAGTGGGATTTTGCTGAGCAGGGGAAGCAGCTCCCTTGCCTTGAATTCAGATTTTCTTACCCCTTTTTCAGAACCTTTTCCATGTCCTTTTTGCAGTCATCCTCTCCTTTTAATCTAAACTGGCATTCCTTTCTCTGCAAGCTCTTTTATAAAACTACTCAAATATCTTCTTCCACAAGTAAAATACCTTTGAATGCATGGAAGTAGGGAAGAAGGCCTCCACTGACATGATATATCACTAAATGCCACAGGAAAATTGAACCCGCTGTCAGTAATGAGTTGCTAGAGTAGAGTCAATAAGCAAATAGACAGAACCAGCTGTAGAAACATCTCAAACTGGGAAGTTCTAGCTATAAAAGGATAATTTAAAAAATAATAAAATGTGGTCTGAATATACAGAAGGAGGTTGTAGAACCTCCTGTAATGGAAGTTTAAAAGACAGGATGAAAATAGCCTTCAAGAAGAAATCACACATACTTGAGCCTGGCTCAGCTAAGGATACTGGAGTAGTTTTTATAACATCCCTTCCTAGCTTTACATTAATTTTAAATTATATATTTAATTGTGTAGATGTTTTATAATAGCTATACACATACATGAACACAGACATCTATAAGACATCTGACTTCATGCCACAACCCACTATAAGTAGATTAAAGACTGGCTAATGATAGCTCAAGATACAGTTGTACCAGAGGAACTAAGGACTCCTGTTACTCAATATTCTGCATCCACTTCCAGCTCACTGATGGAAGTTGCCACTCAGAAAAATTTGAAACTTCTAAGTTTGTAGCATTACCCTCTTCATATTATTTCACTAAGCAGTGAAGGGCACTTTATATCTTAGGTCTATCTGAGCAAAAATTAACATGGTCAAATTAAAAACTTCCTTATAAATAAGGACTGAAGGCTATAGGAGATCCACACCCATTAAACATAAGGTACTAATGTGCTATGATAACAAGTGGTATGTGTTAGAGTGTGACACAAAGCAAAAGGAGAGTTTTTACATGTCACTGTAAGAAGAAAACTAAGGCATTCCATGTTAGGATGTCCACTTTAAAAAGAGAAAGATGTTGGAGATGATGTTGCGAAGACTTAAACATATACTGCAAGAACTAGGTCATTCTCAGAGTTGGGATGGGACAGGAAAGAGACAAATTGGGACTATTTAACACACCAAAAAGGTCAAAACCTAACTTGATAATATACATCAAGTTTTATAAGGAGGAAAGAGGCATTAAAAAGATGCTGCCCCAGCCAAAACAATCTAGAGAACAACTGAGCAGACCAGCAGGACCTTCAGGTTAACTACAAACATACAACAGGGAGATCACACACCGAGCACTGGAATCCATGACACTATCTTTGAGGTCTTCAGAACTGAATTAAAACCTGTTGTTACAGGGTGAGTGAGAGGTATATTTGTGTTGTACGTGGTGGCAACGCACGCTGTAGACAAAATACTAGTTACTAGTAAAATATAATGACCTTTGAATATGTGCCAGTGTCTGTGCAGATGACTCAACAACTCTTGCAAGCCTTAACTGTTCAAGAAGTCCATAATACCTTTATTTTTTAACATATAGTTTACGCATGAGACATAAGGGGCAAAGTATAACATGAAAGCAGATATTTATGCCAACAAAGACAGATACTTTTTTTTTGGGGGGGGAGGGGGGTGGCAAGTGACCTGTCTATTGTCATAATTTTTGTGTGTGAAATCCTGTGAGTTTGTCCCTCACTCTTGTACAGTTCTTACTCTACACTGTTTATTCTAGTTCGCAAGTTCTGGCAAACCTAGGTCAGAGGCCAAAAGGAAAAAGTGACATCAAACATTTCTGCACCGCACTCCTCAAGGTCTGCAAAATTACAGACAAACACAGGGTCAGCTGTTAACCAAGCAGAATGACACTAAAGTCAGAAAGTACAGGGAAAAAAGCTCTCAAGGAGTCACTTTGGGAAAGGCAGATCAGCACTATCGGTCAGATCTACAAGCCAGATGTTTCAGAGATCAAGCCCACCAGCATGACAATGTGCCTGAGAGACACAGTGTCATACATGATACACTATCTATGGTAATTTATGGTTTTGTATGTCAGAGGTACAGAATTACCAGGTTTATCCTAAGTACAAGTATTTAACAGGAAAGAATTATATGTGTGCTCTTCACTCTGCCCCTAAGCACCACTCCACATCAGCCTTGTTTCTCATTTCACATTAGACAGCATGATGCTGCTTATCTTTAAGGCACCTAGAAGACATGAAATAAATATGAGAAACAGGATCCTAGCCCCAGGCACAGGGTATGTATTTAAACAGGCCACATTCCCTTATCAGCCAGCACTTTTGAAATTCAGAGCACACCAAACCAAATAAAGACTAAAAACTAATTGAGTGAGTACCATCATTCCAGGGTATTCAAATAGCAGGCCTGACCATGTCAGCATGAACAGAGTGAATATCCTGAAGATACTGGATCTTTGCAACCACCACCCCACTTTGTATCCAGACTTAGCCTTGCAGCTGGGTAGTGCTAGTTTTGTAGTTTGTGGAGTCCATACATCACAGAGTACGCTGACATATTTCCAGCATTTGCTTCTCAAAGGTATCCATGTGATATCAGCCCATCATATGTTATTTTTCATATGATTTTGATGCATTTTACAAGACATCTTCATAAATAAGCCTGACAAATGTGATATAGAAGGAGCTACTATAGTGTAGTAGTTCCATGATCAAGAGTGACTAGTGGTTCACAGATAAACTGGCGAGATTAGCAAACAGGACTCTGGAGGAATCTACCTGATGTCAAACCATGGAGTGAAGGAGGGACAAGAACTTCTGAGACAGGATTAGAATTCAAAGTGATTCTGAACTTCTTGAAGGGGGCAATACACACAAACACACAGGAGAAAAGCAGCCTTATTCGACCTACTATGGATTACTATGTAAAATCTGCTGCAAAACCAGGAAAGCTGTGTAGCCAGAAATCTTGCACAGAGGATCTCAAGTTACAGGGGATCATAAACTAAGTGCTTAGCGCCCAGGGCTGTCAGTAAGCTGTAATGCTGGAATGAGACTGCTGACTTCCATCTCAGCATTTTCTTTGGAGGCACCCATGCTCAGATGCTTAGCATTTCAGCTCTAAAAGACAGTGTATTTTGCATTATGCCTCATACATCTTATATTCATAGGCTCATCTTTGCCCAACCACCATAAAACAACTATTTCATTAACCCATTTTTTTTAAGGCATTACACACCTTTCTCACTGCTCACATGAATAGCCTTCCCAGGTGTGTGCTTGAGGTACAAACCATACTGACACACTGCTTAGAGTATTTTAAAGATGGACTTTTTCCCCTTCTGACTGATTCTGAATAATAGATCTCCTGACTCCTTCAAGGTTCAAAGGTGGTCAAGACTGTGGCCTTGTTGACTTGAATTCTGTCTTCAAACCTGTCCTCTGCCTGTCCCAAAGATAATCTCTATAAGGCTGCACTAGCTTTAGGTAGTTTAGTTTTGTGAGAGCATATTCCCTGACAAACAGAAATTATTCTTCACTGGTACACATAATTCAACTCTCTAGCCACTGGGGATGGGGGAGCTTTCAACAGTTAATCTCCCCCATCATTACAACACCATCACAACAGCAGTGATGCATATATTATTGATCATATGTGTTGTGAGGGACACATCTAAGCTGTTATGTATCCCTATTCCCAAATTAAGAGAATCAACTTTTACCCACTGTACTGGACTGTAATTAAAAAGGAGTTTCCACAGAAAGGATGGAGGGGAAGAAATCACTGAAAACAATTGCCTGTTACATAGCAAAACAAAAATCCCAAACCCTCAAAACAGACCAAACATTCTTGCTAAATCCCTTGAGTAAACCCAATGTATGATACTCTGAAACAATAGACAAATACATGATTGAAAAAGCCCTGGTGACATGGGGATTTTTTAAGACACCTTTGTTAATTTAAAGGGAAGCCTTTATTGCTTTTGTCGAGTTACTTATGCAGCAAGTCTAAAACTATTCTGGATTTTTTCCCAAGTTCAGTCATTTAGCTGGGACTTGCAGATCAAACTGAACTTTAACTGTGTCAGACCATGAGGCTCTCCTTCCTGGAAGCACATCAAGGTTCTTGCATGAAATCTGATCATCAGCACAGTAGGATTAATGACAGAGGTGGTCAGGCTGATAAACTAGCAGAACAGAAACCTGATTAAATGAGTATGGAACTGCACCCAAGATAAGGTCGTAATGCATTCTCGACCCTGTGCACCAAAGCTGAAGCCAGACCTTGTTTGAAACTGATGTGAAAGAAAAGGCTTTATCACTCATTGTCTCCCTGCAGGAGGTCTGTGGTTGTTGCTGGGAAAACAGACACTAGATACTCAGACTACCACCATCTCTTAAGAGTAATGCTACTGACTGAGACTGACACCACGTGATGCCTAGTTTAGCTGACTGAATGGGGGAATAGCAGGAGAAGGTTTTTAAAGAGCTGGAAGGCTTACATATGCACAAGAAGATAAACTGGGCATCAGGGATCCCTCTCAATCAATGTAAGTTCTCAAACAGCTCTTTACCACTGTATGCCACTACCTGACAAAACCAAGTCCTCTCTTAAAGGACTTCATTAAGATTTGTTCTTAATAAATCAACCACTATGAATATGGGAGATTTACCTTTACTTTTAGCCACTTTTCCCCTCATCTATTTTTGTTTCATAGCAATCACTAATACCATACTTTTCTGTCAGATATGCAATCACCTTGCTCAGAGCACTTCTCCATTATGTTACTCACCAGTTCATGGTAGATTATTACAGTTAATTCACCTACTCTGTCTGTTCACAAAGTATGTAGCTACTCAACTACAAAACTTTTTGAAGTCCCAACATAAATATGATTGTCAATACCACTATATGATAAATTCATAACCTAAGCACTGCAAAATACAGGTATTAAAGAGGGTTAAATCCCAAATTTACAGAATAGGGAAAGACACAAAGTCTAATCTGCAACACTGATAGAAACCTGAGACAAAACTACTCAAAAATATGAATTATAAAATTCACACAAACAAACCAAAGTCTGGTACTCCCCAGTTTCTTAAAGATTACCTAATTCTATTTGTACCTTTATACACTTCACAGCAGCTTCACCATAAAAGCTGTAAAGATGAGTTCCAGTCACACACAGAACTTAAAATATCAGCTCACTTCACATTAAGAAATGTCTAGATACAAAATCAGTTGCTAGAAAATGCATTACAGAAAGTATTCCAAACAGGTAAATAAGAAAAAATGTTATATATATGGAGAGATAAATTACTTTAATGAGCATTAAAGCAACATAAAGTTAACTTTCATTTTCTAATGCACACACCTATTCACAGCAATAAAGCTGAATATGAGGTTTCTTTTGTCTAACTGCTTAAAGACCACATGAGGTGCATGGAACGGGCATAATATATCGTGAGATAAAGTCTTCTGGCATTTCACTAAAATGGAAATGATTCAGAAGGTGACTTTGTTTAAAATTAGGAACTCGAACAAGAAAAAAACATACTTTTGCAGTGCCTGAAAGCCTGGAAGTCAACTCAATATCCTATTCCTCTACAACAAAGCTTACGAGAACAGTCAAAACAACAGAAATATCACCAGCACTACAAAACTGGGGTTACCTGTATGCTTTCACAGAGATCTTTCCCACTTCCCAGATTCATAGCAGCAAGTCACTGACAACATCAGATTTTCTCATTTATACCACTTACTTCAAACCTATCTCTAACCGAGTTAAAAGCACAGAATTACAAGTACCAAAGGAAACAGAAGAGCAGCTAACTGTATGGTAATATCAGTGCAATCATTTTTTTGTTTCAGTTTTGGTGTAGATCTCCTAACACAGGTATCTAGTGTTGGGAAGCAAAGACTACCAAAGGAATAAGTGCAATCCCACAAAACTAATGAACTAATTAAAGACATTCGTACTTATATATGAGAGAACCAATAGCCATTGGTGTTTAATACACTACATGATGGCAAAAATACATAGCAGAGTCCAAAAGAACAAAACAGCTTTTTCTGTTTCTCCCAAAGAGCCCTTACAACTCTGCAAATAAATTACAAGTGATAAAAAACAGCTGGAGGAGCTACAGAGAAAATATCCGAGGCCTGCAAGGTCTTCATCACTCATCCCCAGCAATGCAAATACAGTTGTCTTCCATTAAATGAACTTCACTGATACTCTCAAGACATTCTCAGCACCAAATACTGAGCAACACGAAGAGGAAAGAACTAAACACACACCTTGAACACCTCAGAGAAGAAACCAGAGCCAATTTTCTCACATGTGAAGTCATCAAGACGAGTAAGTCTGGAAAAGGCACTTATCAGGGCTCTGTATGACGAGGTACAAACTCTTCCTATCTGGGATGCAGTCCCTTCTCCTCCAGTGCCACCATCCAAGTCTTCAGGGCGCTCCAGGCGTGGTGGAAATCCTGCTATTGAATTCCGCTTACTTCGGTCCATTTTGAAAACAAGGTTTTATTTTGCTAAGGGAGGACTTCTCACATCTTAGGTAATTTGCTGTCTCCTCTACTCTTGTTGGATCCTAAAATACAAGAAATTGAGATTACCATTATTGTAAATGTAAACCTAAAAAGCTTGATAGGAAACCACAACACCACAACCAATCACAAAGCATCATCAGTAAAGACAGACAATCAATTACATTTTCATTTAGATTCACAGAAATGCCCTATGCTCTGCCTATTACAAGATGAATAGGTATGGAATTCACAATTTCACTGGTAATAAGCAACTCTCCCCCGTGCCCATTTCTTTTTTTACTTAAGTTCTGGTTGCTAAAGCAAGTAACTAAGCAGAAGGAAACCCACAAAATGTAACGCTCTATTTATTTCAGTAGCAGCTCGCGACCAATCAACTGCTATTCCAAGAAAGCATTTCACACTGGGTTCAAACTTAAACACGGGAAGTTCAGGTTAGATGTAAGGAAGAAGTTCTTTACTGTGAGCGTAGTGAGGCACTGGAATGGGTTGCCCAGGGAAGCTGTGAATGCTCCATTCCTGGCAGAGTTCAAGGCCAGGTTGGATGGAGTCTTCAGTGACATGGTTTAGTAGTGCAAGGTGTCCCTGCCCATGGCAGGAGGGTTGGAAGCAGATGATCTTAAGGTCCTTTCCAACCCTAACTATTCTATGATTTTATGATTAGGGACTGCACAAGGGATCCCTAACTATACAAAAAATAGATCAACTTTCAGTTAACATAAGGAAAATTATTAGCTATTAATAACAGCAACTGGAGCGCTAAAACCTTTGTTTTTAAAGCTTCCACCTATAAATGTTCCTTAACTGGTAGGGACATAAGTTTATATCCACTAGCCCTCATATTTATAAAAACATCAACAACCATGCTACAAACCTGAAATATTCTTATAAGAAACCACCAGGACTATCGTCCCCAAAACCACCCATTTTAAAGCTATACTCATTTCAGTTCAACTCAATACACAGGAAACAATCCACGTTTGCCAAGTAGGAGAAAAGAGAAGAAAAGGGAAAGAAAAAAAAAATCCTAAGTAAGAAAACGCACCCCAGCAGTTAAGGGAATTTCTTGGTTTTCATTTTAAGAGGCTGATGAAGTACTCTGTATGACTCTGGAGCCCATCCGATTCAGCCTGGACTAGCAAGCTACAGGTAGCCTACTTTCATTGTTGTCATTACTATTAGTATTATTTTTAACTTTCTACTTAGGAAGTTATTCATCCTTTCCACACTTAGCTGTTCATTTACAGCAATCGGGTGAGCCCCTTATAAAGCCTGAGCAAAGTGAACAGTCACAAAGAAAACAGATACCTCTTTCCTCTCCCTACCTCTGAGGGTGAATGAAAAACTGGAGGAAGGGAAAGGAAACCATAAAATCTAGAATAAGAATGGTGGACAAAATAATCACAAAGCAGGGAGCAGGGGATTCTACTTCTGTTTACACAGATGTACAGAACCTGAACAATACACTAAATTTGAAGAGCATTTCAAAACCAGAAGCACACCAGCTGTCCTCTGAATATACAACTGTGCTGCTATACCCGCATGTTGTATGCTGTGTATCTTTCAGAGATGCTCTGTGCCAACATATCAGAACAACACACAGTCCTTCCCCGCCTTCAGAAGTAAGCTCTGGTGAACTGCATTGAATTTGAGCTTTTCCTCTTGAAGAAAAAAAACACCATTACTGCTAAAAAACTCCATGTTTTTCAAGGGTATGTATTTCAAACATCTTAACACTTACCTCTCTAAACAGGAGTCAGTGGGTATAAGAGATCCTTTACCAGGACCTGATTAAGAAAACTTAATCTCTCTCAAATCCCACATCATGGTATTCCTACAGAGTTTTATGTGCAGCCTCCCACATGCGTGAGCTTCCTGCACGTTTCAGATAGTACTACACAGCCTAATGTTATGGTGTGGCCGACTGCCACATAGATCATCAGGATCCAATTTCTGACCTCATATTCTTACCCCATGAGCCTTGAGGATCTGGAAATGGTACAGAAGCACCATGGGAATATAAAGCCTGTTATATATCCCCAGATGAGAAAAATAGCTCAGAGAACCTCCTCAGCTGCAGAGAAGATGCCCAGGAATTTCCAAGGCATACTTAAATAATTCCTTTTGATCTGAAAGGACCAAACTATAGTTTGGTTACTTTTCAAGGAGATCAAGAAAGAACTGTCTATGGAAGGAGGACTGATGGGAAACCTTGGTGTTAATAATTCATTTTCTGGAACAGGAGATGGAAGCATCTTTGGAGACTGACCAGAAAAACTGCTGTAATTGAAGAAACAGGTTTTTAGAACTTATTTGCACCAGAGTTCCTCCACATGCTAGACACTTTCCAAGGAAGGGAGCAAGCACTTGCCCCAGAAATGCACAGTCTGACATTCCAGTAACACAGTAATGCCATATGACGTGGCCCCTGGAGTTTGTAGACTCCCCTGCTAAATCCAGTGAAACACATCCACACTGCAGCCCAGCAAACTAAACCAACTTGTAAATCAGGACTCTAAGACCAAGCAAGAGATAAGCAAAAACAAAATAGGGAAGACTGCTGTTGCCTGAACCACAGGAAGATACCAAGTTAGGTTAAGCTATCTTAAATAGGAGGAAAAACCTAGGTCTGTCTTAAGCATCCAGACACCATTAACCATCTCAATCTATTTAACAAAAACAAAACAGAAAATCCCCCTCACACATACACATCCTTTTGATTGAAATCACATGGTGAACTTTGCAAAACTCTGCACAAATCCCACAATGAAAGAAGAGATTCAAAGTACTTCGCACAACATAAACCCCAAAAGGTTTTGCCATCTGGATTCCCAAGTAACCCATTCCTTCATTTTTGCCTGCTAGTTTGCCTTCTTTCCAGACAGCTACAAAAAATCCTTGGAAATTACTAGGATAGAGCTCCATTTGTCTAGTATTCTTCCCAGGACTGCATACACAGAATGAGAGGAAGAATTTAAGTGGGCACCATTCCAAGTGGGCTCCTGTCATTCTGGCCAATTAAACTAATGGTCACATTCTCCATGAAATCAAGCAAGGTTTAATCGACTTTCAAGTCAGTCTGAGGTACTTTAATTTACTACCTTGTATGGTTAATTAAAGTGCCCTGAACAAAATCCAAGACTATCCTGCAAATCCTGTAACCAACTAAGAGGTTGTGGGATGGGTTTTCTTCAGCTTCAGAATTCTACAGCTGTGTTCAGTGGCTAGGTACAAAAAAGACACTGAACACTTTAAAAAACACCTCCCAGTAAATTCTCAGCTTTCAGAACAATTTTTCTGACATCTTTATACAAGAAAAATGCTCCCCACTCTGCCAAGACAGAAATAACTTAGAAATACACCTCTTAAAATGCATACCTGCCCTACTCATCCATTTATTACATTACTGAAAAGCACAACTGCACCATATTTCATACCCTACCACATTTTCATTTATTGGTAAATGAAATTGAAGAAAAATAATCCATGTTAGCATTATATGAAGATCAGTTTCTCCACTAAAAGAAAGCCTTGACTTTTTAATCATAGAAAGTACTATAAATACAAATACTGTCAGCATTTCTTTGGCTATGTAGAGGGTTGGCTTACAAAACCAATGCATAAGACTTCATTTGAAGATGGAAACCCCACAATAGCACATCAAGTTATACCCCTCACTAACAATGTAAACCTAACAGGTGACATATATTAGCCAGTACTTAATATTTTCTATTTCATAGACATAAAAATGGTCAATGCTTCTCAACTTTAGCAGCATCCCTTTATACCTCAGGGCATAAACCAAGATCTTTCCAAAATAAACATTTCAATTCATTACTAAGACATTTTCTATCCCCAGTATCTTTATAAATATGTGCATATTTGCACTCAAATGTCAAGCTCACAATTTCCTAAAAGATGGCCTGAACAACAACCATTTTTAGACAGAAGACTGTCGCTAGGCATTCAGCCTGGAAAGCCATAAATCTGGTGGATGCATGGTATTAATTTGAAAAGGTTTTCTGAAGAACAAGATGCCAAAGCTTTGACATAAGTAATTTGCCAAGAGTTAACTATTTAAACTCACAGTCTGATGTACTTCAAACCCCAGCACTACAAAAACATGAAGGAATTATGCTGGCAAGTGTCACACAACAAAATAACAACTTGGGGGGTGAGGGAGAAAAATTCACTGCAGTAATGTACAAATTTCAGAAAAGCTTCAAAGGAATGTAAAGAACAAAATCTTCCAAAGACTGAACTGACTTTGAAGTCATTTGCCTGGAGAAAAAGAAAAAAAAGGGAATGAAACACAAGAACTCAAGCTAAACAGGTAACAAGGACCAGGCATTCCACAAGTTTATTTTCACCTGCTGTCATCCCCTTTCCTAACAGAGGGAAGTTCCTTAGTTTGTCCATAACTTGACTCTGGGGGAAAGGTAGCACCAAATATTTACAGACAAGGTAGCTGTAAGTACCAGAGCTTGCACTGGGTTTGGCCCAGCTCATCCTGAAGCTGAAGGTTTTTTGACTGCTTTTACAGGACAAGTCTCAAGTGCAGTTTATAGCCTCAGTTACCACACTGTGCTTGAATGTGAAAATCCCAACATTTTCTATTTTCATTTAGGTAACGTTTTGCTTTAATTTCATCTCCCCTGTAGGAGGCAATTCCTAGCTCTAGCCAGTACTGTCAGAGCTCATGCTTCCCACAACTAGGGCTGACATTCCCCAGAAAAGACCTGCATTAACCCTACTACACCACTCCACAAACTAGAAGTCTGCTGAACTGCGCTGTGGTTTTATAATGCAAACAAACCTCCAGGAGAGGCTAAGCTGAAACAAACAGTTCATTTATTTTGTGACTGTAGCCAAGTTCAAAACCAGTACAAGAGACTAGCTATTAACTTACTGTAGAGCTCAGGATTCAGGGCCAGGATTGTAGGTTTAAAAACATTTGCATTAAGCATAGGCACAAATTCTGGCATGTATTTAGAAAGCAAATATAACTGGGGGAGCTAAGAGGGGAGAAATATTAAAAACCCACAAACAGAAACCCACTTGACCCTTATGCCCACAGTATAATTGCCAAGAGTTGCCAGGGTCCAATTATAACACAAAACTACACCTCCACAGAAGACCTTGCAAAAATCCATTCCTCTCCTGGCCTGGGTTTAGTCACTCCAAGCCACAGTGCAGACAGACTCCAGCCTAGTTACAGAGCATCACTAGAGTTAAATAATCACTCAAGTAGATCGTGTACAATACACAGCTGCTGCTTCAAATGGATAATTTAAATATATTATGTTTGCCTAACAAAACAGAGCTCAGTAAAGACACTGAGAAGCAGCTTATGCCTTCCAGGTGTCAGCAGGCTGACGTTTGCTTAGCTCTTGAGAAAAACAAGGGGAATGAAAGCCTTTCAGTACCACCAGGCATTGTAACATCTCAATAATCAAGGAATTTCCCCCCCAGCCTCTCTGCCAGGTTTATGACCGAGGGCTGACAACTCTATTAGCAGGACAGGCTTCACAAGAGATGGGAAACAACTTTCAGTTGTTTTGATGCAGCCAGTGAGACAACCCGGCACAGCACAGGCAAGTACAGAGAAACAGAACACTTGTAAGAGAGATGAAGCCAACAGGCTGCGCTTCATTGTTGGACACAATCTTATATTTATACACCATCACACGAGGCAGTCAATATCTGCATTTTCCAGCTAAAAGTATCATCTGTACAAACATTTAAAGCACATTCTGTAACGTACCCTTAAAACACAGCTGAAACACCACTCCATGCTGCTGGCTTCGCATTACAGTGAAACACCAGGTTTACTTCAGGCACCGGCTGCACAAACCAAACACTAAACACAGGCTTGACTTGTGAATTTCTGAAGTGAGCACACGGCTTCCCAAATCTGTTGTTGTTGTTAAGGTACTGGGGACACTGAAATCTCCCGGTATTTATGTATCAATCTGAAACACCCTGGGTAACAAGGGGAAACACAGAACTCTGTTTGTGTTCAAAGTCAGACTTCAAAAGCACCTCTCAACTGCATTCCTGGTTGCAAGAGCAGTTCCCAGCGCAGGCAATGGGATGGATAATAATATCAAAAAGTAGCTTAGCCACTACCAGAAATGTGTTCAACTTAAGAAAAAGTGACAGGACCATATGAAAAGCAGCTTACTATCTAAGTCAAAAAGAGGCCTGGGCAACAGACAACAGATGGAGCCAGGGTGATGGAGTTGCCAATTATTAGATGTACTTACCAATAAAAACACAACTTCAAGCGAAGACATGAGGGAGTAAGAAGGAAAAGGGCTTTAAAAAACTATGCACATTTTCCCTTTTAGAGCTTGCCTAGAAGAGCACTTATTGTTGTGCCCGGCTGCAAGATACCATGCTGCAAGGATACAATAAAAAGCTTTGCCATTGTGCAAATGCATGATTCTCGGCTACAGGAAGAATACAGAAAGGGAACCTATGATGCAAGTGAACCACAGGCTTCATTCCTTTCTGCAGCAGACACTGAGCAACAGTCTTCTCCTTTAACCCTGCATTTCTTTCACGAATCTGTGAAATCATTTGCATAAAGAATTCTAATGGCAGAAGCAAGCGTATAGAGTTGGTGGGTACAATGAAGTTATGGGAGGCCTATACCACCACAACACCCATCTGGACCAACTTTCTCATTCCACAGTCACAAAAATATCATAGAATCACAGAATGGTTTCGGTTGGAAAGGACCTTAAGATCATCCAGTTCCAACCCTCTGCCATGACTAGATCATGTCACCCAAGGATCTGTCCAATCTGGCCTTGAACACTGCCAGGGATGGAGCATTTACCACTTCTTTGGAGAGCCTGTTCCAGTGCCTCACACCACCCTAATATATATATGCTCCATCCCTATCTCCTGCTCTTCTCCCATTGACAGATGCTTGCCCTAATGAAACAGCACAATTCCAAGCAAAAAACACAGGAAAGAACACACACACACCACCAGGTACAGTGAACACATCCCTCTGCCTTCAGTTTGTGTTCTACCTTCAAGTTCTACAGGAAAAGAAACCAAAATGGACAATGGAATCACAAAGCTGTATAGTATACTTCTGCAAGAATCAGAAAATGACATTTTTATTGGCCTATCAGGACATGGTATGCAACCATCATTTCCAAAGATGATGACTAAATGGAAAGGTTTATAACTAGACCACTGGGCATAGTGGAGGTTCTCATAAAAAACCCCTTATCTTAAGTTGTAAATTCCACTGCCTAATTAAGTCCATGGAACTGTAAAAGCCTGTTGATTCTGCAGACAATAAAACAGGCTAGAACTCTGATCTCTGCTGAAGGATATACCATTTCAGTTGATGCAGAAAGGCTTCTCATAAGTTAGCCTAAATATGAGCTGCAAGACTTTTTCAGGGGAACAAACAGAAACGTGTAAACTTACATAAAATTAGTACTCTTGAAATT
This sequence comes from Agapornis roseicollis, assembly GCA_002631895.1. Classification (NCBI taxonomy): domain Eukaryota; kingdom Metazoa; phylum Chordata; class Aves; order Psittaciformes; family Psittacidae; genus Agapornis; species Agapornis roseicollis. The sequence goes on along the minus strand of NDXB01002354.1, from coordinate 205,719 downwards.
TAGCTTTCAACTATCAAGGTACCACCTATCAGAATACTTAAGTGGAAAGTCCTCTGCACTTAAAGCAAACGCACTTCCCACCCTCAAAGGAATACAACATGAAAAGTGATCATCTGCATTTATACAGCACCTTTCATCTGAAGGCCATCAAGCAAACCTATATACACATACACCTGAACAGTCGAGCCTGTCATTAAGTCATGATTCACGTACTCTTACAGGGCAGCGCTTGAAACAGCAAAACGCGAGCCAAGCGTTCACCCCTCTTGGCAATATGACCATCTCCTGCGGCTGGGCAAAGCTCCGGCCGTGCGCAGGCAGACCCTTGCCCTCGGATCAGGGCACGGGTTGCTGCCGCCGGTAGTTCAGGAGTCCCACTGAGCCTGACCCGCTCCCCCTCACCCCGTGCGGGAACGCGGCCGCCCCACGCACTTGCTCACCGCAACGCATCTCTCCCCTCACCACACCGCCCGGCGCGGGGAGCGGCGGAACCCCGCCGGCTGCCCCGGACCCTCCGCTGGAAGCTGCCATTCCCCGGAGCGGACCCTCACCTCCGCCGGGGGTGTCGCCAACCCGTGAGGCCCTTCCCCTCAGCGGGGACCCCGGCGGAACGCGGACACGGACAGACAGACGGACAGACAGAAGGACGGACACACACCGCGCGCTACCACAGCCGCCGCGTTCCAGCCGTTACCTGAGCAGCGGCGCCAGCACGGCCTGCGGGCAACGCGGGCTCTCATGGCCCAAGCCGCGGCCAACTCCCGGTCCTTCAGCAACCCGGCGAGGGTCTGCCACGGCACTGCGGCAAGCGCGGGGGCCCCATGTGAGAAGGGAGCCCAGCTGCGGCAACCGGGGCCGGGATCGCCGCGACTCCTCCCCCTCCCACGGCCGCGGCCCCCGCCTCCCTCCGCCCGGAGCACCGCCGCCGAACCGCCCACAGCACAGGGCGGCACTCGCCCGGGAGCCACCCCTCCCTAACAGCCAATCGGCGGCCGGAAAAGCTGGATGGACGCAGTCGCTCGACCAATGGAGAAAAGGAAGCTAGGAGGAGGAACTCATAGGTAGTTCTAGATGAGCGTCCTTTTCTAATTGGTCACAGCCACTTGAGAGGCAGGCCGTGTGGCCAATCAAACGAGAAACAACAACTCCCGAGAGAAGGGAGGGAGCCAGTGGCAGGAAAGAGAGGGGGGCGTTGCTAGGGGCGCCTCGGTTTCACTGGCCAGCTTTTGAGGGCGGGTTATAAATAAGAGATGTAGCCAATAGGAGTGCGGTGCGCTAGTGACGGACGGGCTGACGAGCCAATCACCGTATGCTTATCGGCAGCGGTGGGCTCGAAGCTGTCAGCGGGACGGGTACCCCAACGGGCGTGCGGAGCCCCAACAGGCCACGCGCGGGTGCCATGGTGACTGGTGGCCGGGGTGCTGAGGGGAGCCGGCGGCGGAGCAGTTCAGGTCCGCCCAGCCCCGGCACCAGCCCTCGTCCCACACCCGACAGCCACACACACATAGTGACCGTAATTGGGCTCCGTGACGGCACCCCTGATGTTATTACCCCTAATTACCTGCCTCCGACTATGTTTCCCACAGGATCCGTCCCTTGTTCCGGTCTCTTCCTCCCTCCAGGTCCAGCACTGGAACTTTTCCCTTTTTATCCAGCTGCCAGCAGCCCAGCCGTGGTGTCGGTCAGAGCACAGAGCATCCTGTTCAGCCCCGCGAGTCCCTGCCTGTAGCCTGCTTAATGCATCTCAAATAGTCGGAGGTTTTGGCTGCCAAGCTGTAATAGGTCTGTGATTTTTCACAGACAAACTGTTATTCGTCAAATTAGAACTTATCCACATGCAGGAAGCCTGTAAGAGGTGTAGAAAACGGTGCCTTTATTCCTGTAGGATGCACTGCCAAACTTCAAGTATCCATTCCAACACGTGGCAGGACTAGAACATCTCATTAAGTGGTTCCGAGGAGGGATTGGTTTTGTTTTACATTGACAAGGGATTGATATTTTTTCCCTGACCTCATCTTCGGCAACAGCTGAGCTATTTTTACTGAAACTCTTCAAGAAACCAAAGTTTGTTTGCTGTAAAGTCCTGCATAGAATAACCAAATCCCAAGCAGTTAAAACTCACAGAGTGGTTAACTCAATAGGGTCTCAGACAGGAAGAACACATTACCCAGCCTTGCCATTCCTAATAGAATATAGTAATTAGAAAGCGTTAGTAATATGTTTTCTCATTATCCTTTGCCATTAAGTTTACATCTAATCTTTTCAGCTCAATCCAAAATTCACTCGGGGGAGTTTCATGTTGAAAACATTGGCACCAACTGCGCAGATAGTACCGAACAGAGATTCATCCTTATGGTTGGATTAAAATCCCTACTCTGCAATTTATTGATGGAATTCAGTCTCAGAATTTCACCCAAGTCTACAGTGAAACTTTCTCTGTGTATTTAACTGCAAAACACGAAACCATTTCTGCACAGGTAACAGATTAAAAGTCCTTTGTGTGGGGAAAAGAATCGCCCTGTTTTCTTCATTTTCTCCCTGGATTTCCTTCCCAGGAAATTTTCCCACACCCCCAAATGTTAAACACCAGCCATATGTAAACATCTATTCTAATGATGGCTTAAACACAGGGTGCAGTGAAGCTTCTGTAATTAAGCCATTAAAAAATTATTATCATGGCTGTCATATTTTAATCAGCAGATGAAACTACTCAGATCCAGTGTGTTCTGCTCTTGGGCACTCAAGCAGGTTGAAGCTCCAGAATGGAGTTTTTCAGCAAGACTGATCCTTTAGAACTTACCGTTCAAAGTTACATTTATGTTTTGCTGGGATTTATCTAAACAAGTTAGAAAGACTTTGGAAAGCCAACTCTGGAACATCTCCATCCCCATTCTCTGTGCCAGGGTGCAGTGATCCCTGTGGCCTCGTACCCCTTAACGAAACCCCAGTGCCTTGTCCTTGCATCCTGTACTCCTCCGTATCCTTCGCCCCTGCTGGTTTGGAAGTTATTCGTTAGCTTCAAGATGACATCTGGTGGTAGGTTTTTATTACTTCTCTTTCTGGGAGCTAATCCCAGCACTCAAGCAAATGAATTATCTTTCCCCAGTTGCCCATCATAAATTTCGCCTCTTCTCTGCTTCCCAAACAAGATACATGTTGTCTCAGCTTTTGGCCTGCAGATGTCTTACTGGTGATATCCATGAATAAGCATTTATCCCATGGGCTTATGCAAAGGAACATCATTAAAACATGCCAGTATGATTCAGTAAAGTTAAACCTCAGTTGGGAACACTCTCACTTTGTTTTATACAACACCACATGATGTATGTCAGTGGTGATCCCTGGTTTGAGAGGGAAATAAGACAGTCTGATGCCCCCTCCTATGGCTTTATCTCAAAGGCCTATGTTATGAAAGCAGAGAAACATGGGGTTTGCTGGTGACCATGTGTGTTTGTGCCTCAAGAGCAGAACCTTTTGTCTCAGGAAGTCCCACCTCCCTCCTGGCAGCCAGCAGAAGCACCCCAGCAAAGGCCTTGAAATATGCAAAAGACTTTTGGAGCCTTCCCGAAGAGAGGAAAATTAACCATGCATCACCATGAAGACTCATCAAAGAGACTCATTAAAGGCAAAGTCTTGCAGATGTCACAGCGTACTTCACTCTAACCACCTCTCTCTTGCATCCCAGAAGGGTCAGGCTGCCTGTAAACACCGCAGGAAGCTCTGCTCCCCGAGGGTATTCCCTTTCCCCAGCTACCCCCAGAGTGGCTGCCCTGTGCAAAGCTCAGGCATTCCAAGCAGCAGGTCCCTGGCTTTGCGGTTTGCTGCTCTCAGGCTGACTCTCCTCCACAAACAGACCATTTTGGCTTTTAAATGTAACCGGTTTGGCAAAAGAGCAGCCAAGGGTTAATCCACAGGGTGGTGATAAAAATAGACATGAGACAAGTTGGGTGAGAGCAGGAAGGAGGGGGAATTCCCTTCCTCTGGGCTTTGGAAATGCCCTGGAGGAGAGACGTCTGGAAGGGGGAATCTGCTGCAATGTGGCCATGCAGATTTGCCTCCCCTGTAGCAGAGCAGGTGTTGCCTCAACAGAGAGGTTCTGTGGGCTCCAAAATTAAACTAATGTCAGGGAAAGGGCACTGTCTCTCTCCCCTCCCAAGGGACCAAGAGAGTGGTTTCACTTCACAGCACTGTGATGAGATTGGGCATTTTAGTGATTTAACCCATTAAATACTTCATGCAATGAAACACGTGAAGGAAAAACATCTTCTTTAGATAGGATTGGTCAAATCCGGCCCTGATTCACACCAGCAGGGATCTGGAGTCATGCCACTGGAGCTGGAGGAGGGAGTCCCAGAGGGAATGCCTGGAATTTGCTCTTGTCTAATGCCAACGTTGTCCCTTTCCTAGCCCCTGTTCATGGAAAATGATCCCTTTAGGCTTCCATTCACACACCAAACCTAGATTTCAGGAAGCATATTCACAGGCTCCCTGAAGGTGCATCCTCCTGCCTGCACCTCCCTCAGCCAGACTTGCAGGTGCCCTTTGCAGGGAAGGCAGAACTGGGGCTGCCTTTGGACTGTGTGGTCCTTGTCATGTCATGACCATCCTCCTGACAGCAACGAGGGTTCTGGATGAGGACTCAATTCTGTCTCACCACCAGAGTGGACAAGGCAATCAGCATGCCCTCATGCACAAAGCCATGCTGTTGTGTCAGTCAGCCCAAACCCAGCACCACAAGTCTCTGCATGCAACCTGGCAACCATGGGGTTGCCAGAGCATCTTCCACATTGCTCTTCCAGGAGGCTGGGCAGAACCCAGGCAGGAGGCTGGCAAGCACCAGACACCCTGCCTTATGAACCAGAGAGGGCTTGTGCTGGGCAGATGGAAGATCCCAACTCGGCAGCTGCCATGCTGTGACCAGTGTCTTGTGCTCCCCTCCCTGCTCACCAGGGCCATCTGCTGTCTTGGCTTCTATCTGGAGCCTGTCCACACTGCGATGGTGCTGTGGCATGGCTATAGCCAGGTTCCTGGTGGCACCATGGGCATGGAGCAGCACAGATGTGGTGCTCCCAGCTATGAGGCTGTGCAAGCACTGGGATGGTGAGCCAGAACTAATGCCATGTCACTGTGCCTGAGTGGTGCCAGCCCTGACAGAGCCCATCAAACAATGCTCAAGGCCTCAAGAGCTGAGGGGAAAGGGTGAGATTCCACTGCTCAGGGCAGGCCTGGGGCATGGCTCCTCTCAGCAGCCCCACAGGTTTGGGGTTGTCTGAATCCAAAATACCGATTTTGTAGGGGAAAACCTTCAACATCTGACAGAAGTGCATCCACATCCCACTCACCAGAGTGCAGAAATACAGACTTGCACTAGCTTGGACTGTGGTGGACACCCAAAGCGACCACAGCCCTATTAAACATTGAGGCCACCAGCCCAAATGACCATCAGTCCCACCTCTCCTGCCCCATGGCAAGGCCCAAAAGAGTTCCTTCTTTGCCTGGTGCACCATCCTCACTCCCCAGATAACCCAGTTCCCAGATTCCTGTCTGGGATGAAAGCACAGCGGCCTCCCCTCCTCTGGTTACACTCCTCACACTTGCTGCCCTTATCTCTGCAGCTACAACAGTACAGAGACCCTTTCCTTCCACGGCACTGAAATCAGAGACCTCTGCCACAGCACAGCTCTTCAGCTTGGCAACCCCAGCACCTCAGCTCTCCCCTGGCTTCCTTGAGCCCTTTCTGCAGAGCTCTAAGACCTACAAGCATCCTGCTGCTACCAGATCCCTGCTCAGCTGAGAGATCCCACTCTCGGATCAGCATGACCCCAGATACATTCAGGTATCCCAGAGCAGGTATCCCTGAGCCAGCAAAGTCCCAGTGTTCGTTGTTCCTCTCCAAGAACACTTCTCTGCCTCTAATGCTTTGCTGTCTGATCTCCTTTTCTCCTTCAGTTTTGATCTTGGTTTCTTCCTTCGCTGTGCTACAAAGCTGTGAAGAGCTCTTGGAGCGGAAGATGAGTCAGGACAGATAGGCAGGGGGAAGAAGACAAGCTCCCTGCCTTGAAGTCAGGTTCACTGCCTGCGTCATTGTTATTAAAAATAGATGAATGGCAGTGCTCTTTGCATTGGAGGAGAGACAGAGGAGATGTAATATCCCAGGCTGCTGGGCAAATGCTCCCTCTGCCTGCCTGCAAGTCACCCATAGCATCTTCTGCTCTTTGATGAATTCCTTTTTTATTTGTCTCTGACTTGTGGGATTTAATTTGCTTCCCATAAAAAACTTTTAATGTTTCAACCTTGGGGGGGGGGTTGACTTCACTTTGGATTAGCTCTTCTGCTCCACTCAGTTGGCAACCAGCTCCCTTGGGAACTGAAAATCCCTGAGTTCTGAGTTGTCTCCCTTTGAGAGCAGCCCCTCTCCCCATCCTGCAGCAAAGTGCTTCATGAGGATGAGAGCAACCGTCTAGGGGTGATATACTGGCCTGTCTAACCCAACACCAACCCTAATCATGCCCAGTCCTCCTGAAAAAAGCAGGTTTGCAGGGCAGCATGGGGCAGGCTGGGACCCACTGAGCTCTTTGCAAGGTGAGATACCCCGTCCCTGGCAGTGTTCAAGGCCAGGTTGGACGGGGCTTTGAGCAACCTGATCTAGCAGAAGGTGACCCTGCCAATGGCAGGGGCTTAGAACTAGATGAGCTTTAAGGTCCTTCCCAGCCCAAACCATTTTAGGACTGTATGTGTAACAGCAGTGCTCCCAGTGCCCCATGGCAAAGGGCAGAGGACAGAGGGGCTGAAGCACCAGAAATGGGAAGATTTACCAGAGGGTTCTCAATGCTGCCACCACTCACCTCCATGCTGCAAAAAGGAGGTGATCACTATTCAGGTTGTGTGGAGCCATGCTAGGTAGCAATGGGCCCAAAGCCTCACCACTGCTCAGCTCACTATGGGGGCTGGGGGCACAGCCGGAGCACTGAGCTTACACGTCTCTCCCAGGACCAAGATTTACTTCCCTCCTACCTATACCCTGACTTCCTCTCAGCCCTTTTGCTGCCACAATTTTCCACTCATTTATTTTCTATGATCTGCTTCTTCCTATTAAATTAATGTAATCAACATTATCATCTCTGGCCTGCTCCGTGCTTTGGCCACCGGCCAGAAACAAAAGGACAGGAACTAAATAAAGCCACTGCAAGAGAGAGCGTGGAGACTGGCAGAAGTCAATGGGTTTGAGCACAAAACTTTTGTTCAGAAGTTATTCTAAGTCTTCAGCTCTTCCTGCTACCCAGATCTGTCTGGCCTAGGCACTGCATGGGTTTGCCAAGGGTGTTTTCAGACATCCTCAAGGACAGCTCAGGGCAACTACCCCCTGAGCAAGTCATAGCCCCTTCATAACACACACGGACACAGGGGGCTGCTGCTTGGTGTCTAAGGGGAGCGTTTTTGCTGTTCAGTGAGAAAGAGGCTGTGCACCAACAGAAGGATGTTAAAGTGCCCCTTGGTTCCGCTCCCTTCTCCAGGGTGGGAGAGCAGCAGTGTCACCACAAAAACACTGTCATGCTGATGCAGTCACTGCTCTTGCTTCCAACCGCCCCCTCCGTGCTATGGGGAAGGCAAGATGCCTCATTAGTGTGTTAATCGCAATCCTAATGAGCGCAGAGATCAGCTAAAGTAATAGCAGTGACCTGCAGGGGGGCTCATCTGCTCAGGTTTATCCTGCTGCTCACAAGACCCTTGGGGAAATGCCAGCTCATCGCTCTCCTTGTCCCCCAGCTGCTGAAGACACCCGTGCCATGTCGATATGCTTAATTAAAGCAGAGGGACCGGTAACCTTGACGACTGAGAGCCACTATCTGTAAGCCAGCTGAGCTGGATATCGTGCTGGCATCTCCAGAGAGAGACCAGAGAAGAGATGTGAGTCAGAAGCTTGCAGGCGTTGGACGTGCTCATGAACTGCAGTCATAGCCAGCAGTGCTGACACCCCTGGGGCTCATGTCCTTCCCAGGCATGGGGGTCTGGAAATACCCTGGTCCCTTGCTGGGGAAACGTGGCATACTTCCCACTACCCTGAGGTGCTGGGTTAGGGGTGCACACTGCAGCACCAAGAGCCCAAACTTGTCTGGTGCAAAGGGGGTTTTGCTCTGCAGGGCAGCCCTGTGGTGACCATGGGGAGTAGAAGACTTAAAACTTACCAAGAAGTTGTAAATATGCTTAAAATAATTCCCCTTAGAATTGGGAAATTTGTACAAGCCCAAACACTTCTGCCTTAATGGGATGCCAGGAAATGGTACATGTAGTTTTGGTGGTGATAAGTAGCAAGCAACTAGAAATACGTTTCCAATGAGGGGCAGAGATTTAATGTTTGGGGTTTTTTATGAGCTGGTAGAAGATGCAATCAGTTCTGCATCAGATGAACCCTGTTCTCCTCTCGCTGCCCCTGAACTGAGGGCAGGAGCTATGGAGGATCGCACATTGAAGAAGGAAGGCAACACTTCTGGGGGAACAAAAATGTTTCCACCTTCCTCCCCTGTCCTGTGGCGCTGCAGACACGGGTATTGGGATGGAGAAGGGGAGCCACAGCCCTGTCTCTGCCAAAGCAGCGTAAGAGTGTCAGCAAGAACCATAGGTGCCTCCAAGACCCCGTGTTCTTTGTACCTTCCAGGCAACAGGCACCTTCCCAGGTCAGAGGGGCCCCAAATCTCTGTGTGTTTCTGTGAGAGTTGATGGGACAGAGCCGGAGGGCTCGCTCCATCTGCACCACATGAGGCTGGGTTGGGGAGGAAGCACCATGACAAGATATTTGCAAAGAGGTTTTTGGTCCTTCCAGAGAGCACAGGGTGCCTGGCTGGGTGCCTGGCTGGGTGCCTGCCCACTGCCAGCTTTGTAACGGGGTTTCCTCCTCAGAAATGCTGACCAGAAGAGTGCAGTCAGACTTTCTGAAGGACCTTCACAGTGCCTGGATGGGGCTGGCCAGCACCAGGAGGCTGGGAAGGATGTGGGGCCTCGGGGCTCTCCATGGGCTGCAGAAACCAGACATGGCATCTTTAGCACCCAGCTCAGCCCTGGCCAGGACAGCACTCAGGGGTGCTTGGAGCAGTGCTACACCTAGCTGTGCCCACAGACACGGGTACTCAAAAACAGTGCAGGGGCCCCAGAGCAATGTCCTGTGTTGGACTTGGCTTCTGTCACCACCCCTGTATGGAGCAGAAGTGGGGTACAAGGCCCAACAGGGGGTGCCAGGGGCAGATTCGGGGGTGTTGAGGGTCTGGACCCGGACCACTTGGACCAGCGCAGAGTGATGAGGTGGTTCAGAACCAGACCAGGGATGCACAGCACAGGGAAGGACGGGACCGGGGCTGCGCTTCCTGAACCAGGGGTCACTGCTCCGAGGATGCAGGAGCCAGTGCGGGTCCGGACGAAGAGCGCCCAGCCCGAGCCGGCGGTGCCGGGGACCGACCGGAGATGCCGGTGGCGGTGCCAAACCGGGCCGCGGGTACCAGGGAGCGAACCGGGACCGTCCCGGAGCGCTCTGCCCGAAACGGAGGCGCAGGGAACCGGCCTGGGGATGCCGCTCCCTGACCGGCCGGGAGTGAGGGCGGCGGTGGCGGCCCCCGCCCCACGCCTCCAGGGCCGGGGGCTGCACCACGTGCCGCCCGCCCCGCCCCGCCTCGGCACCGCCCCGGTGCCGCCGGCGGAGCCAGCGCGGATCGGCCCAGCATGGAGGGGACGCGGCGCGCCCTGCTCCGCCTCGCCGCTGCTTGCTGCCTGCTCTGCGCCCTGCCAGGTACTGCGGACGGCAGCCAGAGGGGTACCGGAACGCGGGGAGATGGCTCGGGGGTTCCCGTCGGTCTCGCCGTGGCGGGGAGCGCACCGCCGGGAGCAGCCGTCGGGGCAGCGCCGGGCCCCGGGCTCCTCCGCCCGCCTGCCGGTGGGGCGGCGGGAAAAGGGTCTGGGGATCCCCCTTAGGGGACGGGAACCTCCGGGGAGCAGCGCCACGAAACTCGGCCCAAGTGCCCTGGCTCCGGCCGGCGCGCAGGGAGGGTGGCCCGGAGATGCCTGGGGGGGAGCCCGGCGAATCCCACAGCGAGGCCGCCCGCCCGGCCGTGCCCGTACACGGCAGCGTGGCTCCGCCGGGGGCCAGCGGGGCCCGCCCGCGATCACCTCCTCGGCGCGGCGAGGAGCCGAAGGGATGTTCGGGGAGGGGTGCGGAGAGCCCGGAGGGACTCTCCTACCGGCCCCCATCCCTACGAGCCCGCTCTGTCCCACGCTGCAGCTCGTGGGTCCCCACAAGCAGTTGCCGAGTTCCCATCGAGGGGAGCCCGGACAAAGCCCGAGCGCTGCCGCCTCCCCGCAGGCACCGGACACCCGTCCCGCCGTGCTGCGGGAGAGCGATGTCGGTGTCCGGGATGGAGCAGGAGCCAGACCCCGGCCCGGGCAGCGTTTCCCACGCTGTGTTTCGGCACCATGCCATGAGCAACATGTCCCCACGTGGGCAGGCGCAGTCTGCAGCGTGGCGCTGACAGCCCCGTTCACCGGCACGGCGCCGGGCCCTGCCTCATGGCTGGGAGCGGGCCCGAGCCGGGCTGCCGGCACCCGCGCCGCCAGACCCCAGCAGTAACAGGAGTCTGAGCTGGCATCTTAGGGGCTTGCCTGGGGCTCGGGAAGCAAACGTGTTTCCTCCTCTTTGCGGCTGAGAAAAAACTCTTAGCCAGACTCTGGCAGGGTGATGGAAGCAGTGGGGGGCGGGGGTGACACATAGAAACTTTGGTCTCTAATAGTTGTGTTGGTAAAACCCTGTTGTAGGTGCCTGCAGGGCTGAGCTCCAGCAGTGAGAGCAGTGCTCATGCACACATTCGGGTTTTGGTGCTGAATGCAGTTTGGCTGGGTTTGAGGCTGAGCACAGGGAAACAGTTCCAAACCAGCCCCGTTTATGTGGGCAAAGCCTCGAGTAGAGCTGTGTTCCCTGTGCATGGCTGCGCTGTGATGGGGTGCAGGGACGTGAGCAGCCACTGGCAAAGGAATGACTTGCTGGCAGAGGGATGACAACTTGGGATTTCCATCCTCGGGAGGAGGAGGAGGCCAGGGCTGCGCTGCCTGTGTCAGCAGCGTTCCTGCCCCCGGCACACTGGGGTACCTACCCCCAGGGAGCCCCTTGCCCCAGCTGGCTCCTTGGAGCTGTTTCACTGCAAAGTCCAAGACTCAAACCTGCTGGAATGCAACAGAACTAAGGTTGTGCTGAGTTTTTCCTGGAATCTTTCACTCTTGGTGTCCCAAGCCCAAAGTCCCTTCATAGCCACAGGAAATGGCATCTATGCAGCTGGCCTGCCCCTTGTCCTCATGGCTTTTGGATCCTCTAGCTAATCCCAGCCACAGTTTAGAGAGCAAATGTTTTGTGAAAACAGATGGCATAGAAGAGATGCCGCCAATAAAAACCACCCCATGGCAAGCCCAACCCTTATATCGAGACACCAGAGAATCCAGCAGGACAGTGATGGAGGAAGGGAAAGGTTCACCTGCAGATTGGCCCCAAAGCCAGCAGTGCCTAGACAAACCCATCCACAATCAGGCTCATCCCAACTCCATGAACTGGTCTCTGCCCTGCTCCTGATGCAGATCCTCTTGGTATCTTGGTCCAGCAGTTCCTGCTCCCGCTCCCCAGCCAGGTTTGCTGCGGGGCCACAGAGGGGCTCGGGCTGCCATTCCTTGTGCTCTGCGCACCTCAGCTTCTCAATGCAGCCTTTCTTCCCTGCCTGTGGAAATCCACTTCCTCCAGTACTGTCGGCCGTACAAATAAAACCCCAAGTAACTCTGTCCTGGGTATTTTGCTGCCTCCCCTCCCGTGTCGAGCTGCCTCACAAGTGGAGGGGACGTCGTGAGGCCAGGGGTGGCATGAGCACATAAAGCCCCGTCTGTCAGGGCTGCGCACACAGGCAGGCAGTGTCTGCGTCCCTGCAACAGATTTGCAATGATTTTTGTTCCCCTTTTTTGCCCAGGGCAAGGGGAAGTGGATGGACAAGGACAAGGGGGAATGGCTTTAAACTGAAAGAGGGGAGATTTATATTAGACAGTAAGAAAAAAATCTTCACTGTGAGGGTGCTGAGGCGCTGGCACAGGGTGCCCATAGAAACTGTNGAAAGAGGGGAGATTTATATTAGACAGTAAGAAAAAAATCTTCACTGTGAGGGTGCTGAGGCGCTGGCACAGGGTGCCCATAGAAACTGTGGCTGCCTCATCCCTGGCAGTGTTCAAGGCCAGGTTGGACAGGGCTTGGAGCAACCTGCTCTAGTGGAAGGTGGCCCTGTCTGTGCAGGGGGTTGGAATTGGATGAGCTTTAAGGTCCCTTCCAACCCAAACCATTCTATGAGACCCAACCGCACCTGGCTGGGGCAGCACCAAATCTTCTGCATCCAGAACTGAGCCACAGTTCGGTTCTCTCCTCAGGGCAGTACCTCTGTCTGTGTGGGGTCGCCCCAACCCTGCACTCCTGCCCAGCCCCATCATGTCGTGCCATCAGTCTTCAATGCCATTTCTGCATGTGCTCTTCCCCCAGCTCCAGAGTGCATGTTGGCTCCCCACTGCCCTTCATGGCCTGACCCCTTGGCTTCATCCACCTGGGCTAAGGAGAGCAAGGAGGATCCAAAGCACAGAGACCCCTCTCCTTCCTTCCTTTCAATCAAGACCCTCTGTGTGGGCAGACACAGTTCTTGTTGCAGGGGTTTCCATGGGGCGGCCTTGCAGTGCCTCTGGCTGCCTTCATCCCCACCACACTCTATGGGGCAGCTCTCATAAGGTTCAGCACTGCTCAGGTTTGGGGCCATGTCCCAAGCCTGTAGGGCTACTCAGGGCAGGGCCAGGGCACATGCCTGCCCTGCATCACCCAAACTGCTTGCTGCTCAGGGCAGGATGCATCCTCCAAGCCCCACAGTCCATGAAACCAGCAGCCCCACAGCTGGAAGGTCCTGCTCTGGGCTAAGCAGGCTTCTTGATGTTCAGACTCTCCCCCAGCCCATGCCACACTGCACCGGAGATCAAGCTCCCTGCTGACAAGGGGCTGTTATTAAGGCAACTGGCTAATTAATTTTCTCCTAATGGTGTGCTTCATCCACTGCAGCTGTGACTCCTGAGGTGAGCAGGGCCAGGCTGGCTGATGCCAGAGCTTCCTGCTGTTGCTGTATTACTGGGGTTACACAGCCCCAGAGAAGGGCAGGCTTCCCAGGGCTCCTGTGTCTCCCCAGCAGCCTCTGGGCAAAGGGGTCTTCATCACAGCTCAATCCCTCCACTGAGGAACAAAGCAAACAGCATGGGAGCTTCCAGGGCACCTTCTTGCCAAGCAGGATGCTTCATAGCTGCGTGCTGCCAGTGGAAAATAACTGGCTGGTGTGACAGTGGTGTTTGAGCAAGGCAGCCTGCTCTCTCCCCTTTTGCCCTGCCATGGGAATCTGGGATAAGACTTCTCACCTCTGTAGTGGGGATAAGTGATGGGGCTTCATGCAACCCTGTGGGAAAGCTGTTTCTTGCATCTTTCCCTGCCCTGGCTGCTGTGGCAGAGCCTGGGGCTGCCCCCTCCCTGGCTCAGGCTCCAGCACCACTGTGTGCTCAGGGCATGTCTGTGCTGTTTATGGGTTTTTCTAGTACAGAAGATTCTGACCTTGACATTTATGGTACTGTTTCCAGGGCTGCTCATCTCTGCTCTTGAAACTCTTGCTCTGCTTTGCCATGCTGTGCCACTGTGGGCTGGTTGTCCCTATTCCAAATGCGGTGCCAATAAAATCATACAATAGTTTGGGTTGGAAGGGACCTTCAAAGGTCATCTAGTCCAAACCCCTGCAATGAACAGGGACATCTTCAACTAGATCAGGTGCTACTGGGCTGTCCTTCCCCAGCACCCAGCTGAGCGAGCTGTGCGCACTCAGTGCTCCATATCTAATCTGGGCCCTGTCTCATGCTCAGCTCGTGGACACCTGCTTATCAGGCTGGAAGGAGCTTCTCAGTCAGGAGACCTGGTTTCTATTCCTGTCCCTTACCACAGCCCTGGCTTTGCAGCGTGCCTGGCCTGGCAGCTTTCCAGGAGGTGCTCGGTGCTCAGCCTGGCCAGCTCACACCCCCCGGTTTTGCTGGCTGCACAACAGGGTGCAGCTGAGCTCACAGAGGCCACATGTGGTGAATTAAACTGCTGCCACATGAGAGCTTCACTGTGGTCCCAAGGAGGCTGCGAGGTCTGATCCGTCCCTGCACCAGGACTCCTCGCAGCAGACAGAGCCTGTTCAGCCTTTCTCTGCTGGGATGGGGATGGGAACAGTCCTGCCATCAGCCCTGGCAGAGAGAGCACTGCATCCTGCAGCAAATGCAGCCCGGTGATATCCTGCCTCCATCGAGGTATCCGGGTATCCAACTGGAGCTGAGTTTACTAAGCAGTTTCTCTTCATACCAGATCTGCATCTCTGAGCTTCTCTTCGTTGCGACAAGGGTGTTTGCTCTACAGCATCCCTGGGTGCCTCTGGCACCTACCTGAAGAGCTCTAGAAATCTCTTCTGTCGCTTGGGGCTTTTTTTATCCCAAGCTCTGAGTTAAGGAGAAGAGGTCAGGCTGAGCTGATACCTAACCAGCAGCTACTCTGGTTCTGCTTTCACATGAAATGAAGAGCCTCGGTTTTAAATCCAGCTGTTTGGTTTTATTTGCATTTGTGCTCAAGCTCTTTTTCCTTGAAGAGGTTGTTTAATTACCATTGGTTGGTAACCATAAAAATGTAATAACTGGCAACAAAAGATAATTTCTACACTTAATGGAATAGTTTGCTAAGCAACAGGATATAGTATAATTGCTTAAATACGTATAGGTTACAGCTTATGCTGTTACTTTTTTGCATTTTACTGGGTTGTTTGCAACTTGAGCTGTTACACTTAAATGGGAATTGAATTCAGTTAGTGCACGAAAATAGCATTTTAGAAGGGCTCGGGTGCCTTTTCAATGAATCAGAGTAGTGGTTTGACGTGCTCTCTGTAGGAAGCTGCTTTAAGTGAGGTGCTATCAGCAGACAGTGACAGCCTGTGCAGGAGAATACATCCACACCAGGGAGCCCTGCTCCCAAAGGTGCTTTCCCGAAATCCTGGGTGGATTTTTAATTGTCTTTGTGCTCAGCTCTCACCTGAGTCTCTCTGTGCCTGTTCCAGTGGTGACTGCAGCCTGCACCCCGCTGCCCTGCTCTCCCTGAAGCTGCAGCAGCCAGCCTGCTGCTGCCTTCCTTACCGTTTGTGGCTCTCCTACATCTCAGCCTGGGGGATTTTAGAAGCCTATGGATTTGGGTTTGTTTTGTCCCCTGGGGAGCTCAGGCTGCTGTTTCTGGCTGAGATAAGAAAGAGGGTGCAGAGGATGCTGCTGGGACCGGGGCAGGAGGGTTGTGTCAAAGGCTTGTCCACAGGCTGGTCCAGCTGAGGCCCCGCACTGTCTCTCACTGTCTTGTTTTCTTCTGAGATCAGAATGGATGGTGGGGTGGCTGCTGTGGCAGAGGATGCAGGAGACATCCCCACTCTGCATGGCTGCCCTGACACAGCAGCAATGCTCTGTGCTGGTTGTACAAACCTTCCTCAGCCCCTCACTTGGCCCCAGCAGGGAACACGAAGCAGGAACAGCTCCCCATCTCCTGCAGAGCTGGCTTCCTTCACTCCTTTCAGCTATGGCATATTTATACCATGTCTACCCTGAAGCCGTTGGGAGCTCGGGTTGATGCGTGGAGGTCCCTTAGTGTTGGAGAGGGGCTGAAGCTGTGGGCTGATGCTCAGAGCCCTCCCTTCCCTCATGGAGAGTTTCCCACCCTTGTCCAAGGCAGGGGCTTCTTGGCTGGCTGCATCCCTCCTCCCTTGGGACTGTTCTCTTCCTTTGCCCCTCTCGTTTCCCAGACAGAGGTCACTGCAGTCAGCACTGTCTGATGGGAGCTGCCGCTCCAGATCCACCTCCCTGCCCTAGTGTAGTCTGAGACCACTGGTTCTCACCATGCAGAGGCTGAGACTGGTGGTTAGCACAGACCCGGGGCTGCAGCCAGGGGACCTCCAGGCACTCTGCTTTAGCAAGCACTGCAGCGTGACCAAAGCAAACCCACCCCTGGTTCCCAGAGACGCTGTTACTATCAGAGCTCTTGCTTGCAGCTGGTCCTGCTTCACTTGCAGCACAGTCGTAGTTGCTTTATTATGGATCCAGGAGTGACTGCACCTTCACCAGCTGCCTTGGGGTGCTGCAACTGTCAGGCCCTGGAGCATCCCAGAGAAGTTGAAACATATCCACACTAACTCCTTCCCCTTTCCACCTGAGACAAGATGGGCATGTGGTTCCCTCTTGTCTCCAGGAGCCGATGGGGCTGATGCCTTAGGCAATGCAGCCACAGCTTTCCTGGCATGTGGTGCAGGAAGCAGAGCTCCTCCAGGAAGACGCCAGAGTAACGAGCTCTGACCTGTGTCTCTGTAAGTAACTAATAAACAGCTAAAAACATCATTGCTTGGTGACTGGAGCAGCAGGGACAGTGCTGGAAGTGGTGATTTTCCGACCTGTTGGGCACCAGAGATCCACAGCAAACCACAGTGCTGGGATCCTGGAGGATCAGAGGTGCTGTTGAGTTTGCTGGGTCTCATCCAGCACAGGCAGCAGCAGCAGAGCTGTGCTCCCCACACAGGACTGCAGGGTTTGCACCGTGCTGGGTGGAAATGGGTTGCCTGTTTGAGTGATAAAACCCTGGGAAACAAAGTTGTGGCATTGCAGCGATAATGTAGCAGATCTGAATGCAAGGCACTGTGCTGGCGTGTGTTCATTTTGAGACCAAGCTGAAGTACAACTCATTAGGGCTTGCACTCCAATGCTCACAAGCACCAAGTTGAGCCTATAGGGTGTTTCCCCAAGTGCTTTGCTTGGCGACTGTGTGCTGGCTTTGGATGTGCTCTTACCCTTAAGAGCTGACAGACAGATATGGTGATACCTCTGTCTGTCCCCAGGTGATCACTATTTACTCACTGTCCTTTGTTTCTTTATCCAATCTTAAGGCTCTTGCCTTGTTCTCTATCTTCCCACCGTCACCTCTTAATGGCTTGAGTCTTTGTGTTAGCCTGGTTTGTGTTCTCCCTTTTTTCAGGCTCTCCTTTGTTTTCAGAGCTGGTTGCACTGTGATGAGCAGGGCTGGATGACCCGCTAATGCAGGTGCCATTAACGCCTGCCATGCTCAGAGGCGTCGGAGGGGTTTCTGCTGCCCCAGTGCTTCCTTTTCCTGCTCCATACCTGCCAGTTTTCTGCAGTCTCTTCTGCAGTCCTCTACAAGGCAGGTTTTACATGCCACAGTGCTGTGTTACACCAGAGCCGGGCCAGCTGCCAGCAGGAGCCTGTCTGCGATGGTCCTAAGTTCCTGTGGGATGCAGGACTGGAGCAGCCTGTCCACTCAGGTCACGGACACCGGGCAGTTCTGTGGGAAAGAAACAAGGTGGCTACATAAGGATACAAGAATTTAGGGGAATGCTAGCTCTCTCTCTTGTGGACAGCGCGGAGCTGTGTGTACAGCCCATCCTTATTCACAGGGGAGGGCAGCTGCTTGTCCCCACAAACCCTCCTGCCCCACAGCACCTCCCGGCAGGGATGCCAGCTCCTGACACTGATGTGACTGTTTCAGAGCTCCTCGGGCCTTTGTACAAGACAGCTCTGCCCAGATCTTTCTTCTGCTTGACCCCAGGCACAGCTTGCCACCCCGCAGGAGCTGTCCTGGGCACAAGCCAGCTATTCAAAGCAGCACGTAGCCAGGCTTGCCACTGGCCAGGCACCTGGCCACCACCTTTCCTGTTTACCCCATGGTGACAGGGCTGCTCTGTGTTTGTCTTGCTGCATAGCAGCAGGTAGTTGGGTGTTTACAGAGCGAGCATCTGCCAGTGCCTGGCCAGGATCCGTAAGCATTCTCCCCAGTGCAGGCTCTGGAACTGCTGGGATCTCACCCAAGAGGCAGCATGTTTGGTTTAGGGCTGGAAATTCTCACATGAAGGGCTGTGTGGTTTTGTGCCTGATCCTGGGAAACACAGTGCTTGGGTTTTTCCCTTCTAGGTGTTACTGGTGTACTGTGTGCCTTAGATCCATTTTAGATTAGACATGAGGAAGAAACTCTTCCCTGTGAGGATGGTGAGGCACTGGCACAGATTGCCCAGAGAAGCTGTTCCTGGCCCGTCCCTGGCAGTGTTCAAGGCCGGTTTGGATGGGGCTTGGAGCAACTTGGTCTAGTGGAAGGTGTCCCTGCCCATGGCAGGGGATTTGGAATTGGATGAGCTTTAAGGTCCCTTCGAACCCAAACCATTCAATGATTTCAGAGAGCAGCTTGCTTTGTTTAGAGGCACATTCCAGCTATAGACAGCTGGATCCAGGCAAAGCCAAAGGGAGCATCTCTTATACCTTCAGTCCTCATGTTCAAGTTGCTGCAGCTGAGGCTCTCCTTGAAAGCTTGTTCTGTGAATGTGTGGAGCAGGGTTGTGCTGCCTGCCTGTGCATCCCCTGTGGAGCCCTCCTGGGACTGGGGCCCTGGGCTGGGGAAGCACAGCTCTGTCAGGCTGCTGTGAGGTTTTGAATTCTCCAGCTGGTCAGGGTACTGCAAAAGTCTCTTGAGAGAGATGCATTGTGTCTTTTTTTAGGGCCTGTTAAGTGCTGTAGCTGCAGAAGAGCTCTGATAACTGTGTCTGTTCTGAAGAGCTTTTAAAAACTCCTGAGTTCTCCCCAAAGCCTTGGTATGAGAGTAGGCTGCTTTGTTGGTTGATGAATGCTTCCTGGTTACAGCATCTGCCTCAGATGCTTCTCCGCTGTGGAGAGTGGGCATGAAGGTGGATTTTCCTCAGTACCTGTGTTTTCTCCTGCAGTTGGCTCCTCATGCCTCTGTGGCTTGGTTAGAAACTTCAACAGAAATCATCAAAATATTGACCATGCAATGTTTCTAAATTGTCTGGAGAGTCCATCCTGCTGGCACTCCATTTCTCTGTTTTCTTCCTGTTTACACCCTGAGAAACCCTCACAGGACCTGTGCTTATGAATGGGCAGTGTAAGAGCTTTGTGGGGTTCCTTCTCCCTTATGTTGTCACACTGTCTAGCAGCTTAGGTTCTGGGGGGATACTTGCTTGCTGCAGGTTCCTTCTGAGGAAGTTGGTGTAGTGGGAGACTGAGTAGCCCCCGATTTCTGTGACAACAGTTGCACTTTATGGTGGTGGCATGTTCACAAATAGCTCACCAAGGCAGCTCCCAAAGCACCCCACCAGCCCTGCTAGCTGTAGTACTCCTGCTATCCATTTCACCTTTCCCTCGAGCAGCAAGCCCCCGCACTACTACTAAGATGACTAGGATATATGCTTTACCCTTGCCAGCACAAGCTTTTTAAATGCTTTTCTACACTCTCCCAGTGCAGGGGAGCTGAGGATCTCCTGCCACTTCTTCCCCACTTGTATTTTTTCCTGTACACTGCTGACTCCCAAGGAACCAAGGAAGACTTCTCTAAGTTTCTCATACAATCAGGTCTGTACTTCTAAAAACCCAGATCTCCTAAAAAGGTTTAAAAGGTGCTCAAGGATAGAGGGGTTAGAGATGCTAACCCCACAGAACAGGAGCACAGTGAGGAGGAGGTCCCCACCTTACAGAGGAGGGACAGAAAAGCTGTACCCCTTCCTCAAGTGTGAACCTGGAGTTAAAGGGATGGAGAGGTTCAGATCCTGTCCTTCCCCTCTGGTTTTCCTCTCAGTGTGGGATCTCTGACAAACTTCTCATCATTTCTTTACTCTGTTCCATAGGAGAGGGTCAGAAGACAGCAGAGGTGACACCACCTTTGCTTAGCACAGCACCAACCTCGCATCAGCCAAGGGAAGCCTCTGCCTTCAGTGCAGTGACTGCTGCCATTCCTGAGATAAGCCTAGAGAAAAACTTGACTGCTGCCACACTCAATGCCACTGGAGCCCACGCTACAGAGATGGAGGATGCCTCCATCCCTACTACCCCCATGGTGGGCACCAAGGCAGAGACACTGCAGGCTTCCACCAGTGCCAGCACCGAGGACATCACCGTTGCACAGCATGAGCACCACAACATGATCTTGTCAGTCAACAGCAGCACTGAAATCCTCTCCCCTATCCCAACTGCCAGCACTCTGGAAGAAAACCAGCCCCACCACGAGGTGCCTGAGTCTTTCAACACAACTGAAGAAGTGGAGGAGGCCAGTAGTGCAACCCCCATGCCTCCCCTGAACAGTGTGACAGGTGAGGTTTTGCCTTTTCTGCCTGTGCAGAAAGGCCTGCCCCAAGGATGCACAACCATGGAACTCCTGCAAACTCTCAAGGCCAGTTCAGCGGGACTGACTTGCAGAGCTGCTGTTAATTCAGCATCCACTTTGCAAATCTCATTAGTTTATGGTATTAAGTGTGCTGGCTGCTTTCCGATGAGGACGTTGATTGTGTGCAGGGATGTCCTTTATAGATCTCATCCAAAACAATGTGCTTCAGCACTGCTGCACAGCTGGGCTCGTCCAACACCAGAGCTGGGGGCTCAATAGGAGCTTTCCCTGCTGCAAGCAGAATGGCACAGCACATCCTCCTTTAATCAAAGCATGGAGAAAGGCAGGCACAAGCATCAGCCCATCCATCTCTGGGTAACGATGGGAACCCCTACCCTACCTCCAGATCCCTCGTTGGCAGCGTGAGGACTGGCTGTAGGTCTGTGATCCATTCTCACCCCCCTTGGGGCCTGCCAGGCTGCCACACACCCCTGATGCAAGGCAGCTATTGATTGACCATTGATGTGCATGGTGGTCATGCACAACCGCATCCTTCACCCTGGCTGGTGTCACAGGGTCCTGCTGTTCTGTGATACACAAACACATCATCACAGGGATGATGCTACTCAGTCCCTGGGCAGCCCCTTCTGTAGTCCCTGTAAGGAGGGATGGGAGACTTTCCCCAGTCTCTTGCTCAGGGGTGACCCTCAGCTGTGTATGGAGCTGTTTGAAGCTACTCTGCTTGTCCTTTGTCCCTAAGAGGACAGGACTTGTGGGCCCAGCTGAGGTTGGCTGACATTGCACATTGGCACATGCAAAAAACAAGAGGACTTTCCAGGCACTGTGGCTGTGCTATAAAACCTGTTTGTTTTCCAAAGGGTTGTCAGTAAGCTGCTTTTCCTGTAATCCCAGCAGTCTTCCTTACAGCCCTGCTTACACCTTGTCAGAGAACAGTGCACTTGCACTTTATCCCTTGAAATAATTGCTTGGTTCTATTTTGCAGCAACAAGTAGCAGCTCTCAGCCTTTTGGTGGGCAGACCATGGGATCCACAGCAACAAGGTCCGAAACCAGTCCAGGAACAGTCCCTGTGGGTGCCACAGAAGAGAGCACCACAGAGCCCACAACCTCCTCTGCTCCCATCTCAACCACAGGGAGCATGTCCTCTGCTACTGCCTCCAGTACTGTGACAGTGAGACCCCTTGTGACCAGCTCCACGTATGCTAGCACAGCTGCCATCCCCACCAGCACACCTACACTGGAGCAGGCATTAGAGCCCGTGCATGAGAAAGCTTCTGTATTGGATGTTGGTGATGATGAAAATCCAGGTAAATGCTTTGCTTTTGTTCCTACTCTTACAAAGAGTTGGGGCTACCTCAAATTGCCTCTCAGCTGTACTGAGCAGAACCAGCAAAGACAAGGCTTTGCTACTTCAGCTTTGAAGGTTCTCCTTTGGCCTCATTCCCTTGGTATCCTTGCAGAGCTTCCCAGTTCCCCTTTGGCTGATACAACGAAGGCTGATCCCTTGGTGATCACCGTGATCTCTGTCTTCATTGTCATGGTGGGCATCCTAGGCCTAGTGGGCTTCCTGAGATACCGCCAGCACAACAGCCGCATGGAGTTCCGGCGCCTGCAGGACCTGCCCATGGTGAGTAATGCCTTCAGCCCAGCCTGACATGGTCTGGCTTGCTACTGGCTGCTCTGCAGTTCCCCTTCTACCACATTAGTAATGCCTTGGGTATTTGCAGCAGCATGAATGCTGATGACAACTCCTGTTCCCTCTTAGGTCCCTCTCCTTCAATCCAGGGTTTGAATCAAGACAGCAAGTCTCAAGGTTGGCCACTAAAGAAGCTCTCTGCCTTTCCCTCACTCTGCAGGGGAATGCTAAGAGGTTAAATAGAGAGAGGAAGGGGAGCTCCATCCCAGCTTCCCCTGAAATGACACTTTCCTAGCTGTTCCTCCTGTATTCTTGATATATTTGTTTTGTAACTCTAACAAAGCAGATTCCGTGCTCTGCTCCAGCAAGGTTGTCTGTCTGTCTGTCTGTCTGTCTCTCTGCGTTTGAGCTTTTGGGGATATAAAAACATATGAGGGTTTGAGAGGCTGGATTAGCTATGGGGAAAATGCAACTAATTCACTGTGCTTTCTGGGACAGAGGAATACCGAAGGGAACTTCTGCAGCTAGCAAGCAAGGTGATGCTGTTTCAAGCTGAGTGGAGTTTTCCACAGCCAGGGTTTTCCACATCCCTGCAGCAGGCAGGCTCTTCCTGAATGCACCTCTTCTCTCCAAAAGCTGCAGCAGGAGGAGAGAGTGACAGCCCAAGGAATTGCACAGGGACAGCATTTAGAAGGATTGCTGGGCAGATGACCACACTGTGACAGTGTGGATGAGAAGGCTGTACTGCCTGCACAGCACTCTTCCAGGCTGGGACTGTGTGCCACCATGCAGACTTTTCATTAAAGCACGCTCTTCTCTGCTTCTAGGATGACATGATGGAGGACACCCCTCTCTCACTCTACAGCTACTAGGCAACCAGGCTGTCCTCTGCCTGGCCGGCTGAACTTCCCAGAGGAGAAGGCCTTGAGGACTTCTTGAGGTCCCAGACGATCTGCTGAGGAATGAGGGGCTGTGATTTGCACACAACTGAAAGATCCTTTTCAGATGGCTTTTGGTTTTAGACATTTTCAATAGTTCAATGTTGAAGTTTTTACTCTGAGAAACAGAGCCCAAGTCTGGCCCTTTCCTCCAGGCTCTCCTTGAAACCATGCCATGAAGAGGTGCCTCCTCCTTTTAGTGTGGTGACCAATTAGCCAAGACAACCTTTGCCATCATGTTCTACATGGAGCTCTTCTGTCCATCTTGGTGGCTGCTGCTTTGAAAGGAGGTGGGCAAGTGATCCATACAAGAGCTCTTAACCCTGGTGGTGTCAGCACAGTGCTAGCAAAGGAGACTGCTGTTTTCGAAGAGAGCCAAGGATGTGGAAAGCAGTTGTCTTGGGCTCCTTCTTGTTCTGTATTTTTAAGGTTGCTTGGTTTGGGTTTTTTTCTTGCACTTTTTTTTGTTCCTGTTTCAGCTTTAGTCCCAGGATTGGCACAGCCCATCCTGAAACACCTACCAGGAGGATGACAGACTGCTTTGCTTCCTTCCTACATGCATACCTTTTCTCTAACCAGAGAAAACAGTTTTGTGGCCACTGGAGAAGTGCCCTTGCTACTTGATGTTGCTTTGAAGTTGCTGGGAGGAAAATGAACATAATTTTAGCTTAACAGGGTCTGATAGGAGTCAGTCTGTTGCAATTAGACACACTAATTTGGTCTCACCAAAATTAGGAAACCGTGTCTCCCATACTTGATGCCTTCAGCTTATGTGTAAGCTCTTTGCCCAGGCTCAGTGAATGCTTTAGTCTATTTCTCTGCCTGGATTGACACTTGCCTTTCCTCAGGTACCTCCCATTTTGCTGCTAGCATCTGGTTGCTGAAAGTTGTTGTACAAAACTAGTACTGCACTCTGCCTCCTCTGCTATGCAAGGTCAAAGCTCCTTTACCTTCTAATGTTGGTCTTTGTGCCAGTTGGCATCTCATCATGAGGACAGATCTTGGATGTAGGTGCCTTCCTCCCCTTCCCTTTCTAGGTGTTAGGCTGATTAGATTCTGCACTTTTGCCTCTAAGTATCACTGCTGTAGACTGCATCCAAGGCTCCTGAGTCCCCTCAAGGAATGGACCAGAGTCTCTGAGTGTAAGTCTGAGGATCTTTTGGTGCCCTTGCCTCAGAAAGACCATAGTGTGCATGACATGGAATTGTTCATGTAATTAACACTTGCTCCTATTTTCTAATTCACATTTGACTGCAGGTAAAGAGAAACACATACCTTCTCTGGAGTGTCTGGTTTGTGACTAAGCCAGTTGCTCCCTCAGGATACAGAAACGGTTAGACAGAGATTGTCTACCACATTGCTCTTACAAGCCTCAGTCTATCCTCTCCTTTCAGTAGCAACAGTCACTGACCCCACAAAGGACAGATACCAGCCCTCACTAGCAAAACTACCTTTTTTTCCAGTGCTGTCATTACTTGTCTTAGCAGGGAAAGGGGAATTTTCCAGTCAGCAGGTCTTAAATTATCTGCAAAGCCCAAAGATGGAGCAGAACTGGTCTGGGTCAAATAGATGAACTGGGTAAGGCAGTGGTTCCTCCTTCCTTTGCTACTACTGCCTGAAGTGGCTGACAAATGGCTGCAGTGCAGTTTGGGTTCTGCTGTTGGCTTTGGCCTTGCATCTGTTTATTGTAAGGATGCCCAGTGAAATAGGGAAGAGGGTTGGTTCTCTCCTACTATTACTCCATGAAATCTAAAGGGCAATTGTCACAACTCCAAAGTTTTTGTATCAAGCATTGTCTGTGCAGAGCAATCTCCCTAGCTACAGACTTGTTTCCCCTGCTGGAGGGCAGGGTGCTACTGGTTTTTGGCACAAAGAGAGGCAAGTTACTGGTGGAAAATAGAACTCCATCCTGGCTGGAATTGGTGCAGGGTGGAAAGTGTCTCTGCACACAACGGGAAGAGCAGGGGCTGGTAGTTCTGGTTTCCTGTGCATCACTGTCCAGGGGAAAGGGGTGAGGAAGAAAACTCGCCCAACACAAAAGTGCAACTTTCTTTGTAAAATATGTTAATAGTGGATTTTTTTTTTTTCTGCAATAAAGTTACAAATGGCAAAGGTGTCCTGGTCCTCATATTTTCATTGCAAACATCTCACTGAAAAGTGTCTGTAGATCACAATGAATCCTGTGATAGGTAAACAGCAGTAGTTTGGGGTAGGAAGACTTACAGAGCTGATACTGATGAAAATGCCAGACAGCTACAAATCAGAGCTCTAAGGGTTCAGAAGGACACCACCCCCTACTTGTGTTGCTTCTTGTCAGGGTCATTCCCTGTCTGGGTTGAATGAGATTAATTTCTATGTGGTCAAATCAGTTTAATTCTCTTTCAGAGAGCCACACTAGACCAAATAATCTAACATAGACCTTTAGACTCTGTTCCTTTGCCTCTGATTGAAGATACCCTTATTCTCATCTGTTGTCAACTATAACCCCAAACTCTATTTACAGAAATATCCTGAAAGCCAGCCTAATCCAAACCTTAGTAGCAGCATCTGTCATGCTTCTTTCTATAGTACAGAAGACAAAGCAAATTGAAAGGCATGCGCTTTTTTGTGTAACATTATAGCTGGTTTGAGCTCTTCTCTTTGGAGCTCAGACCAACACAAAGGTAAGCATTTGTGGTTTGTTTCAAAAGCTCAGCTCTTGCTACAGACCTGATAAGAGTCTCTCCTGAGCTGTTACCATACCTCAGCAAAATCACCCAGCTTATGTCATAGACCTTGTTCTGAGATTTTCTACTGCAAAAGCAAAGTACAGCAAGTGAAACTACTCTATAAAAGCAAATCTCTGGAAGATCTAGAGCATGGGGAGAGCAAACAAAGACTTCACAGCCTAGTAATGCCCTTGCTCTGAATAATCCGAAGACTTGCAAGTGAACTCTAAACCCTGCAGAGATTTCAGTCCTGTCCCAACATACAACCATACAAAATGAAAGAGCCAAGTAACAGAACAAACATGCTACAACTAAACCAGTCTTTTCTCAGGCCCGAAGTCAGCATCATTCTAGTGGTTGATGTCGGAGTTTCCTCTGTTCTGCCTTTTTTACCACCATCCCCACTCAGAGCTGATTCATTCTTTGCAGAACAAACTGCTAAGAGGAAGCACAAGGCAGATCTGCGTTAGCCAGAGAGGCAGCAGCAGGACAGGCTCGTGCAGGTAGCCAGTCTTGGGAGGCACAAAGCTGACTGCCTTTGCCCAGCCAAGTTCTGACTTCCCAGCCAGGTGAAGCAGTCTCTTGAGTGGCCAGGTTTGGAGAGGGACCATGGGCAGTTGTGTGGGCTTCATCTGTATGAGCAGCAAAGCAGACTGACAGAACCAGAAAACAACTGCTGCCAGTTTCTGCATGTCTCCTTGAACACAGCTCTTGCTGTTGATGAGGTTTAGTTTAATGCCCCTTAGGCTAAGGCACAGTTATGCTATTAATTAACAAGGGGATGAGAATAAATCAAATCACATTTAAAGCTAAATAAGAAGGAAACCCAGATAAAAGCAGAGTTTGTGACCCACCTGCCTTCTCTGCCCTCCCCTCCTCTCTGCAGACTCATGTTTTGAAGGGTAGGTGATCTAAGCAGATGAAACATGACAGTGCTAGAGCTGCTGTGCCAAGGGCAGGGCTACCTATGCTACATGCCAGTTCTCTGCCCATTCAGTTGTTCTCCATGGCTCAGTGCCTGGATTTTATAGAATCAGAATAGTTAGGGTTGGAATAGACCTTAAGATCATCAAGTTCCAACCCCCTTGCCATGGGCAGGGTCATCTCACACTAGACCATGTCACCCAAGGCTCTGTGCAACCTGGCCTTGAACACTGCCAGGACTGGAGCAGGGATTTTAGCTTTAGATGTTGTATATTTTCACTATCGTGTCAAATAAGGCTACAGGTAGTGTTCAGAGACAGAGAAACCACCATGAGGAGCACAAGTGTGCAAAGCAGCGTGTAGATCTCATAAGACCAACAACCCCATAAGGCTCTCCCATGGATAATAATCCTGTGTGCTTGCTACCACTTAAAGCAGAATGAAAAAGGCATTGTACTGATCCAGAGAGCAGGAATGCAGGAACAAGCCAGGAAGGCAGAGCAGTAAATTTTCAGTAATGAAGGCTATGAAATGATGTATAACCTGGGAAGCTTTTAGTAGCCAGTGTTGTTCTCATACCCAGGAGACAACAGAAAATGCCTACTGTCATTTCCCAGACACCTAGGAAGGAAGGAAACAGGATGCTGCATGCCTCCACATTATTTATACTCAATTTTCTATGAGTACATTCAATTCAGTATAAATGTGGATTTGGCATGGAGGAGAGGGGGAGAGTTTTTCTAAGCTACCTCCCGAGGCTCTGCCAAGGATGTTCCCAGCTACTGCTACCTCTGTCTTGCCACATAGAGAAGTGAGAGAGGGATCTGCTTGCTCTTCTCTCCCATCCCCCATAAAGCAAATAGAAATCAGGCACTTCCTGCCCATAAACCAGGCAAATCTGTGGTCCTACTGCTACATAGCTAAGTGATAATCAAATCTGTAAGACCATGACTGCTAATATAAACGTTCCCATCAGTATTAGGCCCCAAAAAATGTTTGTGGTTTGTTTTTTCTTAATTCCCCCAAAACTCTGTAAGATAACAAAGGTCTTTAAACTCCCCCATCCACCACATTTGAATGAAGACTCTTACCTATTCTAATGCTACAGGGGATATGTTTCCTCACAGACATGAGAAAAATCAACCTTCACCCAAAGTACAGCTTCAGAACACTCTCAGAAAATAAAACATTTAGACCCACCCAGAAGAAGGCTTTCTGATTGTGGCTGGTGTTACACAGCTTGCAATCTAGAACCCCACCACAGCTGATTCTGCAACATTAGTAAGCTCTTATAAGAAATCCTTAGCTATTACAGCAAGGAAGCACAAATAGGGTTCTAGACAGTGTCAAATTTGATAGATGTGTGCATTTTAAAGACAAAGGCATCAATGTATTCATCTGCTCAACAGCCTGCACAGCCTTCCTTGTGCTTGTTCCCACTTCCTGTCTAATAAATACACTTGAAAGATACAGTCAGCAGAGGTCTGCTTCATGTGCACCAGCAGTTTAACAACGGTTAGCCTCAGTTCCTCTCTAATATTGTTCCTTCTGAAAGACCCATCAGCCAAATAACCACCTGAACCACACCACCAGCTTGATCCTGATCAGTGGACAGTGGCCACAGAAGAAAATAACTGTGTAAGAAAATAAGTATGTGTTTGTTTGTACTGTTCAGCTCCCTGTTTACAGGTAGACCCAATTCCCCACCCACAGTTCAAATAAAGAGCTAAGTTACCAGAGGTACCCTCCCAGTCATAAAACAGGTCTCCCTGTGATGAACTGCCCAGAATTAATATATCCCTGCAGCAGAAGCCTTTTGCTAGTGCTCTTTGAACTATAATGGAACATCTGTTGACAATCTCCCGCAGGGTAACTTCTCCCCCAACCCTGTTTTAATCCTCTGCCCTTCAGAAGTACTTTTGCTCTGAAATTAGACACATCAGTTGCCACAGGATGATTCTCAGAAGCATTTGAGTGTTTTCCTTTCATGCTGGGCTTTCTCAGGAGCTGCAGGAAGGGGGATGAGCACTCAGCCCTGTTCAGTGTTTTCTTACAAAATGTGATGTTATGTCCAAATTCTAGAAGCTTTCAATAGTAAACTACAAGTTCTGCTCAGAACAAGACAAGGCTCATGGGTTCTGGAACATGCCTTTCAGCCAGATTTAGATACTCACTTGATTCTAAGAAGGGTTTTACTGGGGACAACTGCAAAATAAGCAGTTTTCCTTTGTGCTAATTCTGGCTGTCCCTTCTGATCACACAGGCAGACCAAGCCACGAGCTTGATCATTGCTTCAGTTTCCCTGATAAGCTTGGGAGCAGGATGAGAATTCAGAGGTGGAAGGCAATGGTGCACAATCCTATCTATGGCTGGCTAGTAGAAAGAGAGGCCATTTTCGAAACAGGCTGAGAGAGGCTTCAGAAAAACAAGCTCCCTTTGTTTTACAGAGTGTAACCTGCTGGATCACACTGAGTGATAGTGAGTTGGTCGCTGCATCCTGCTCAGTCCGTTTCTTGGATGCATCAGGTCACTTTCCAGCCCACCTTCAGTCAGATTCAAGCACTCAAGCAGGGGTTTATATCCTGGCCATGATCTGCCAATGGCTGTTTGCATGTTCAGGTTCACTCTAAGAAGTAGAGTTGAACTCTGGGAAGCAGCTGTTCACTGGAGAAAGAAAACTAACTGATCTCAGCCTAAACTTCAAAGCAAAAGCCATGATTTATGCAACTGAATGAGATGGAGGTCACAGGAGCAGCCTCTGCCACTGTGTCTTGTCTTGATCTATGCTCAAGCCTCCACTTGACAACTCCTACTGCTACTCTCAGCACCAACAGTCTCTGCCCGCTATTCAAACCAGTCCTAAACAAGCAGTGCTGCCCCTCCTCCCTTTACAGTATCCTGACTCTGTGCCACATCCCAAGGTCCTTTGTATTGACTGAGAAGTAGGCAACAAAGAGAATGCCATACATCTGTCTCCTTTACTGTCCCATCTGCTAGACTACAAAGAATTCACCACCAAATAGGCAGTGGTCCTCTTTCCCCACACTCTCAAGGCTTTCTGAACTCGGTGTTGTTCATTCACCTCTTCCCTTCTCCTTCATCAGCTCACAAATCTAAAATAAGCTCTCTCAGAAGAAAAAGGAATAAAAATATTCAAACCACATTAGGAAATTTCACAAGGCCCCTTTTAGCCACTTCATTCTCAAAAACAAACCCAGCAACCTCTCCTTTATGGTGGTTGTAGAAGTTTCTGTTCACAGAACAGCATTTCTTACTCTGAGCTATATAAGAGGAAGCAATTTACCAACACTTGTCAAATCAGCTGCTCCATATTAGGTCTTGTCAAACAGAGTAAAAATATGGTCAGTCTATATCTGTTCTTGCTATGTATAGTCTCCCTAAATGGCACAATCTAAGCCCAGCTAGGTATCCCAGAGCTTTAGCTAGCCAACAGCTTAAGCAATATCCAATATAACCCAAAACTTGCAATATACTGGTGGGGTATATTTGGGGGTGTGTGTGTGTGTGTAACATTTGAAGGCATTAGTAGAGACAACACACACGCCTTTCTCAATTTGTTTTGGTCCACCAAGTCCTGTCAGAAGACAGGATTGTACAGTCCATCCCATGGGAGAGGGTTGAAGCAAAGGGTTGCACCTAGGAATTCTCTGACCCTGGAGGAAGTCCCACAATACAGACAAGCACCACAGCATCTCTCCCTCTGCTAGCCAGCTGGCAACAGCAGAAGCTGATTGAGGAACCACAAATCAGGCCTTCCATCAGTGTCTGTCACCTGGAGTGAAAGAACAGAATACACACCACTGTGTTGTAAAGGCATAAGGTGTAGGTTTAAGCAAGAGAGAGTGAGATGACAGCCAGCATTTCAGGTCTTGGGTGGAGAGTGGGACTGGGCAGATCTGTGAATGACTTCTCAAAGTGGCTATTTCCCTTCCTTTACTTGCCTCCCTTGGGTAAGAGACACACCTCATAGCTTCCAGTTCTGGGAAATCCAGGTAACAAACAACTCAAGAAGAATCTGCCTGCCTAGGGAAGTTAATATCCTTTCTTTTACTTGTTCTCTGCAGTAAAGAACATATATTTCAGTTAACATTAAAGGTCATGCAGCTTTAGTTCAGGCAGGCTGTCAGCTCACTGCTGAGGTCACCTGCTCTGACTATTTCCAGACTTTTCTCCAGCACTGCTTCAGCTCAAAACACAGCATGGAGATATCTTTACAATCTACACCAACAGAACAAGGAATTAGCCTTCCCTGCATTCCTTACCCAATATCCCAGCCTTAATGGCAGCCTATGTCTAGCCTCTCCAGCCCTGCTAAGTGTGGACTGCAGTCAGTATCAAACTCTAATAAAAAACATCCTCATTCATCCTCTGTGGAAACAGAGAAATACCAAGAAGCATCCTCACAAGCTACATAAACTCAAATAAAAATAGGTGTCTATGTAAGTGAATCATGGTTCCAAGTGTCCTAGTAAGCTTCCAACACAGCTACTGCATGCTCCTACTGTAGTACTGGCCAGGGTTTCTGATGCTACTACAATATAAATATCTACTACTAACACTAAGCAACAGGTAACTATCTGCTTTCTATTAAATGAGTGGTACTGCTTGAGCATTTGATCAGTAAAGCTCTATGTATTAGTCCCTACATGGCACGTGCCTCAGAATAAATGTTAAAGAGAAAAACTTAACCCTTTGATGGGACATAAAGACTCCTTAGTCATTGTCCTAACAGCAACCTGACGTGTTAGGACTGCATCTACAAAGCAGTTAATTGTAGCAGTAAAGTCTGAATCAGCAGGATTAATAAATTGGAAAACTAGAACACAGAGCAGCTTAATATGCCTTACAGCCTCCATTCACAAGAATCCTAAGCATCTTACTAAAGTAGGGCGTGATTTTTTTTTCTTTTAAAGGAACATTAGCCCTTTGTTCCTGATTTCCTTTAATTCTTAAGTGTTAATGCAAACACAAGGGGCTTTTATAGCCTAAAAGCAAGGCATAAATCCAAAAGGACAAAGAGGCTGAGAGACAAACCTTCCTGAAGTGAGCAATTTTCACCTTCCTAATCTCACTGGCTGTGTGTCAGCACCAAAACAAAAATGGAGCCACATTAAAAAGTGGTATCTTGGCACTGTCAGAGGAAGTGATAAGTATCATAATTGGCCCTCACATGCAGCTTTACATTACCCTGACACTAAATGAGGAGGGAGGATGAAAGAACAGACACGCACGCACACGTTACCTCTGTCCTGGCACATCAATAGTGCTCTCAGAGCAAAGTTTTAAATGCGGCCCAGGTGGTAGGCCACTACTCCAAATTGTATTGCCTTCCTGCCCTTAGGTGCCTAATACTCATCTCTACCACTAAAACTGGGCACAAGAAGCATCTCTAATCAAATTATCTGTATGACCTCCGGAATGCCCTGAGCAGGAGACAGGTTCTGCAGACCTCTGTCATCTGCATTACAGTGGAAAACCCTGCTAGGGTTCTTCAGATCGTGAGGGAGCAGGAACCAGCCACACTTACCTTCAGGCACCTGGATTTCTGCAGTGCTGGAAAGCTCATCAGAGCTGAAGTGTCTGAGGTGGAAACCTCGCCAAAGATGCTGAAAACCACTCTGCCTTTCTCAGCAAGTTCTTGCTCCTCTCTGAAAGCAATGAAGCAAGCAGCAAATTAGGTCAAAAGTTCAAGGATGAACTTGCTGAGCCTAAGCCTCCACTGTCTACCTTTTGTGACACCTCTTATCGCTTGGAGAAACAGCTGCTATTCTGATTTAATAGCATTTTACTTATTCTTGCATGATAGAAGCAGTGGCATGAGGCAGCATGAACCAGGTTCCATGATACGCAAACCTAGGCAGGAAAACACATTGGCAAAAATGTTCAGGAATCGGATTTCATGTCTCTGACACCAATGGCTCCAACCAACTCCACATCATGCAGATTTAAAACACAGTGAAAGGACTCATTTCTGTTCAAAGACACAGCTACAGTGTCAAACCCTTCCGATACAGGGGTCAGTTTGTGCTGGAAAGGGACATCAGGACACCTGACCCAACCATGAACAAATCTCCAAAGCAAAGGGAGGTTGGAATACCATGCCCCCAAGTGTTAGTACATTGGAATAAGTGAAGAATAGTTTCTATGATCTCGGTCTTTTCCTGCAGGCTCAGTGGATGGCATCTCCTTCAAGAACAGACTTTTCACTTGATCTTTCAGGTCAGAGACTGTAGATCTGATTGAATGAAAAGGGTAACACTGACAGTCCCTTAGTTTAGTGATGCTATTCAAACAATTATTGGGATGGGGTGGGAACCCCTTTGCCAGGGTTTCTGACACAGTCATCCCCCGTAGCAGCAGAGGACACTTCTGCTGAGCAATTCAATTGTGCTCTCAGCAGAGGAACAATCTGGCAGCAGAGCCTCTGCCTCCCCCCCAAGCCCTGTTCACACTATTACTTCACTTGTGGCAGTAGGATCTTGTCTTGCAGCAGCACTGTGATGCACGCACCACTGCAGGGGGAAACAACCATTAACAAACTAAAACAATGTCATACTTTTTAAAACCAGCTCAGCTCCTTGATGGGATTTACAGCACAGCAGCAACTCAGGGGGCAACGTGCTGTGAGCCAGGGCAGGAGAAAGCAAAGGGGTGGCACATCATAAGCTGATGTTGACAGCACAGACATATCTCATGAAATCGCAGCTTGACAAGAGGTGGGAGAGTGACATGAGGGAAGGCCTTAGGCTGTTATAGAAAGAAATAGGGAATCGATATTTAATTACAGTAGAACTGCAGTGAAGCTCCATTATTGAAAACCTCTCACCAAGTTGATACAATATCTTTTATCAAAGAAAACCTGATAATAGAGCTACGTTGACCTACACACTCACCAACATTTCCCCACTTTATGGTCACGAGGAATAAAAATCACAAAAAACAGAAAAGGCATTAAGATATCCTTTAACTCCATTTCAGTTACCAAATTGCCATGAGTCTTCAAACTACTTGCGTGGTTCTCTCTCAGGCTCCTACCTAATGGAGAGCAATAGTTCTTTAACAGGATCAGAAGAAGGTTTCAAGAGCTGTGGATGGAATGCAGCAGGAAACTCCTTTATGTTATAAGCAGTCCAACATTGTGTCCTGGTGATATTTATTTACTGTTCTGAAGAACACAGAAGATGAAAGAACCTTTTCTGCATGAATACTTTATGATGACACCAAATCACTCTGTAGCTCTTGTGACATCAGCATTAGCCTGAGGCAGATGAATGGGAGTGTTGTGGTTTTCCCAATAATAAAACAAACCATACCCATACCTGGGACACAGGCACTTCACAGAGACACCGCTGCCTTCCCTCAGGGGCGTGATGCATATTCTCTGGATGTTGTTCTACTGTTGCATAAAGCTGTATGGGGAAACAGACACTGGGAACAGTGACATGAATCCTCAGCTAAACCTGTGACAGTTGGGACATCTGGCAGAAGGGGTTGGAGAGAGGATACAATTAAATAGAACCAGAAAGATCTAAGGATCCTCTACAAGGAAGCTCTGCTGTCTCTCATTTTCTCCAGGGAGCAGGTCAGAGCCCTCAGAGGTAGGAGAGGGCAAGGGCAATGATCGCATAGGTTAGAGGCTCAAGCAAAGCTAGCCAAGCACAGTGAGAAAGGAAAGTGAAGGCAACTGGGGAAACTGGGAGGATTAGAGCTTAGCCACCTCTTCTTGGGGGGACCAAGTATTATTTCCAGTCATTTCAGCAAAACCAAGTAAGGTTCTGTCCAACTAGCAACCAATGGAGTATATGTAGCCCACCACTGCTCTGACAGAGGGCATGAGCAGGAACAGAAACACTCCTGATTAAGCAAGGCAGATGAGAGGAGGCTGTGAGCTAACTCAGATCCTGACAGCACAACTCCAAGGGCAGCTGGGAAGGGAACAGCAGCTAACTATTCTCAACACCCACATGCAATAAGCTGAAGGTGATAACCTTCAGGATATAAATGTCTCAATAACAGAGGCTGCCACTTCACCCTAACTGCCTCAGACTAACTGTCTGAGAAGGACTGAATGTTTTGCCTGCACTAAGCCAGAGGTTATCTCCAGGAGAGGGCAGACACTTCAGCCATATCCACTTCAAGCTTTACCAATTATGGATTGAATCACAAGATTTAAACATACCTCACCTCACAAAGCTGATAAATCCACTACCTTCAGTATTAGCAAAACCAGTACTGTGCTAGCCATGGAAATGAACTGTGCTCCACAAGACAAATACTCTATCCAGGCCTGTACAAAGGCCAGCTGGTAAACAAGAACAGCAAGATCAGTCCCCAGCATCTCTCAGCTTGCCAATCCAGCCCCTGTGAAACCGAGCTGCAACAGCAAGAGCTGTCCTGCAGAGCTCTGAACCAGCCAGTAGCACCCTCATGTGACACACACTGCAGCTCTCAGCCAGTTAATTCCCTTGAAACCCAGGAGCTGTGCTTGTCCTTGCAGCAGGTCTCATGTGGCATGCACAGATCTGGGCATCCCCCAGATTCCCTGAAGGTACCCCCTCTACCCGATGTGTCCAAGCTTCTGTTGGGTGCTCCGCAGTTCCAGCCTGAGTTTGCCTGAACGCTAAGATTGTGCTTTGTGGCTAGCACCTGAGAAAGAGGGGACAATCACTTCCAAGCATGTCCCAGAGGAAGCCTCTGATACAGCACACCAGCATTAAGCCCTGCAGAAAAATCATGTCCAGATGAGGCCAGAAAAACTGAGAAGATAGGAGAGAGCTGGACATAGAATGTGCCACCACCGCCAAACACTTTGTTTCCTGCACCAAAGGTAATGCTTGGTTTCTGTCTATGCTTCTGGGTTCAGACCACAATACCTGGCATACCATGCCTGGCTAGAACTCCTCAGCAGGAATTAAAGGTTTTCTACAGGTAGAATAGCAGTGTTCTGTCCACAGTGCCCACCCTACAGTGCAGTTGAGAGTGTGCTTCCACCTCCACTTGGGAAGCAAATTACAAACCCTGGCTGTGCAAGATCCTCCTGCAGCACAGGGTTTCCAGAAGAATGGTAACATGCTGCTTGGTGCAAAAGATATAGGCCAGTTGTCAGCCCTACTCTCATTTCAACCCTTACCCCTCAGCTCTGTTCATTCCCTATTCTTCTCCCATCAAGTTTTTCCTGATTATCCCTTTTGTAAAGGTCATCTACTTCTGCAACAACTGAAAGAATGATTGATTTCATTCTGGCTGCAGTAGTATCTCTTCTATCAGAATACAAACAAACACTTATCTTTTCCCCCAGAATAGTACCTATTTTGAAGATACCTTTCTAACTGCCCTCCATCATTCAGCACTGGAACAGGAAGGCCTGTGGGGCAGGAAAGGTGCTTGCAGAGCAGCCTGAACATTGTAGTACCACAATTCTAGTGTTACTACAATACTTAATAAAGAATACTTCCTCTGTTGCAGGCAGCAACACCATTTTTCAGTCTGGCTACTATTCATTAAACTCTTCATACATCAGTTTCAACACTCAGGTCTCCTCCACAGATCCCAGCAGCAAAGCTTGCTCACTCCAACTGTAGCTCTGCTGTGGGCCATCAAACCATCCAGTGTCAGATTTTGGATGGAAGAGGTGTGACTATAAAGCAGCCCACCTTGCAGTGTCAACTTTAAGTTCTCTTAACTTAACCAGTTGCAGACATCTGGCTCTTGTTGAGTTCTTCTTCTTGTTGAGCTGTACAGTAAACCAACTTGACCTCACACAGACCCAGAGAAAGGCCCTGGCTAACCTGCATCCTGCACCTGATTTTCCATTTGTCTATTGCCAGGCAAAACCTTACAGAACCCTGTCCACCCACATCTCTCCCAAGGCAAAGGGTGGATTTAGAGGCTGCAGGCAAGCCCCACGCATGTTATCCTCCCACAGGTCTCCCAAAGCACAGCACATGGAGTCATAGCTTGCCAGCCCTGTGTATTCTTTACTTCTCCTCCAGTACTGCCTGTTCAGCAGTGTTCCCTGGTTTCATTTTCCCAAAAAGAGATCCTCAACTGTACTAAACCAAAATGAACACTACAGTGCTTCCCATGGGGGCTGGTTCTGCTGGACCACTTGGGCAGCAGCAGGTTGTCCTGTGCAGAATCAGAGTTCTGACCATGCAAGGAGCAGAACACACCATCACTCACTGACTTTGCTGCAAGTCTTTCCTCACACATTCATCATTTTGTCACAGTAGTTTTTCACTGCCTAAAGAAAGTGGCAAAAGTTACATTTTCCTCTGGTTCCCTGCACCAACCCTGGATCTACAAAGGTCTTAGCACTGACATCTCATTTATTTCTTGTGGACTGTTGGCATTGGGATACAAATGAGATGCGCAATCTCCATACTGCTGGGAAGCACTTGCTTGCTACAGCATTCATCTTTCAACTCCTCTGTCCTTGTCAAAAACTCCAGGCTGCTTTACAGTCACTGAGCATCCTCCCTCTGTAACAGCAAACAGGACAGGCGGGAGTTAAGGTCCTAGCATAGCTCTTCAGCTGCTGGGACAGAAGGGATAAAAATAGGACCAAGGAACACCCAGTAAGATGATTTTAAGGTTCAGTCCCATACCAATCCCCAACAGAGTGACAGAGTAGCCCAAGAATTCCCCTTTGCCACTATGTGATATGCTCAGCAGACCACAGGAACCCTGTCTTCCTGGACCACTATATGCAGACAAGAAAACAGGCAAGATAGCCATTAAAAATACATATATTTGATATTTGACCTAACCACCCTCAAAGGCTTCCTAGACAAGAAGTGATCTGTGTGAGAGGCTCCTGTAGCCATCAGTGCTTCAGGTCCAGGGCCTTTACCTTCACTGCCTTCTAGCTTCCTGATCTGCTCCTGCTCGACCTCTTTCTCCTGCTTTAGTCAATTCACAGATGAGTGAGTGATCCAATGATCTGAGCAGATGGGCAAAACCAGATTTTGTATGAGAATAACTCCCGGAAAGAACACAGTCAGCAGGCTGGTTCAACTTCAGGAGCTGGGAATACAGGGAAACGCAGAGAGAACAAACCTTAACTCTTATAAGGGATGCTTCTGCCCTCCTCCTGCAGAGGAGTGTAAGAAACAGCTCTTGGGGTTCTAGAAGATACAAGGAACTCCACAAAGAAAGAGGTTTGCGTATCTGAGGTAGTTGTGACCTCAAGAACTTGCAGGTCTGGTGTCCTGACACTTCATAAAACTCCAGATTAATGGCTGGAGAGTGTTGCTCAAAAACTATAAAGATGATGTTAAGTAGCTTTGGATAAGGAAATCCAATCTGAGGCTTGGTCTCTAACATAGCAAATGTGTTGGCAGAGAACAGGGAAGCAGCAAAGAGCACATACCTTCAGACAGGGAGAGAGAAAGGATTATGACCAGAGACCTTGCTAGCTGCCTTAGTGAGCAGCTCCTACCCGCAGAGGAAGGTGAGGCTTTCAAGCTGCAAACGACGGAACTCAAACATGCACAATACAGATCGAAGCAACCGCGGTTACCAGGGGCTGTGAGGCGGGCGCACACCCGGCCCCCTCACCGCCAAACCCGCCTCAGCGAGCGCCTCAGCCGGGGGGCTTCGAGTCCCCAAAGGACGGACCTCGGGGGGGGTGTGTACACGACACGACGCGCACTACAGCTCCCAGAATGCCTTGCGCCGTCTCCTAGGAGACGCAGCGGTGTGGTTGGTGGAGGGGGTCACACTCCCCCCGCCGCGCCTCCCGTGGTGCCCCGCGCGGCATGGAGCGGCGCGTGGCGGAGCGGCTCCGCAGCACCCTGGACCCCTTCGGCTTCGAGGTGCACGCCTTCAAGGTACATGACGTCACGGGGGGGCTGCAGTGACGTCACGCGCCGTGACGTCGATCGGGGCGGTGTTCTTATTCCCGCGGTCGGAGGGGAGGATGCGGTGCTGGGGGTTGCGTGTCTTGATTCGGCAGTCGCCCTGAGACCCTTTGGTTCCCCACGGTCACTCCCGCTGGAGGCGGACGGAAAGCACTGCACCGCTGTCGGCGGCTCGGGAGGCCGCTTGTCCTCGGGGGGGGGGGCCGGGGCCGGGGCTGGGGCTGGCCGTGCTTGGCCGCCGGGCCCCCCAGTCCGCGGTGCAGCCCTGCGCAGGCAGGCCGGCCGGATGACACACCCCCCCGTGCTAACGGTGGCAGTGCCTGCCTGCTCCTCGCGCAACCGACAGCAGGCGGCACTGCCTCCCCGGGCCTCGCCCGCTCTCCTCTCCTTTAGGCTGGAAACCGTCGCCTGATCACCCCCCCACGGCATCGCGCTCTCCTCCTCAGGCCTGGGAAGGGGAGGGCGAGGGGTTCAGAGTCCCGCTCTAGGCACAGGTCCCTGCCTGGCACAGCGGTTCCAGGGCTCTGGAGCCGTGTTGTGCGGCGGGTGGCGCGGGTTAACGGACAAGTGGGAAAGGCCTGTTCTGCCCGCGCGGTGAAGCGGGTCAAGGTTAAGGCAGTGCCTTGGCAGCGGCGGAGCGCCAGCCGAGCTCGGGGATTGCTCAGGTCCTTTATGTCGGTCCCAGTGTGATAAGGTCGAGAGAATTAAAGATACCTCTGGACCAGCAGAGAGTAAAGTCCTCTAAGCGAGCTTAAACTTTAAACGTACTGAAACACGTGTACTGAAAGGGCAGGCTGCCTCACTGTGGTGCTCCTTCTGCACTGAGGCAGGCAGCCTTTTCCATTGTCTCTGTGTTGAATTGTATTACCTCAGCTCCCACCAAACCTTGGGGGTGCCTTCTTTGCCCACGGCAGGGGCAATCTGCACTAAATCACCAGTCTGCAGTAAATCAATCTGCAATATCAAATAGACAATCGAATATAAATCAGTACAATAAACATGACCTTCCTTTCCTTAGGGAATGTTGTATTTGTCACCTGAAATACTTGTATTTCCTGCTACATTCTTGATCTGACAATTGAAAGGAATGAGGCACTGAGAGACGTGAAATCTCCAGAATTTGAAGAATTTAACACTGCTTTCCCAAAATACAGAAGCGGAATTAGGAACAGAACCCAGATCAGAAAGACTATAGCTACCAAATGGAAACCTTACAGTGCTGTATCTCTTCCCAGATTTAGTTTTTATACCTCCAGCCCTGGTACACGGACTGATGTACACTGGGAAATCAGCAAACCTTAGATTCTTGCCTATGTACTTTCTTGTAACATCTTGGTTCAGCATCTGAAACAAGAGCTACAAAACTGATTAAACTTTGGGGCTGATACAAGAATGTATCTTCATATTAAACTTAGTTTTCAACCTGTGTTTCCATGTGGGCAGGCCAGGCTGCCAGTGTCACCTGCAAAGTCACTTTCAGATTCCTTTCAGTAATATTTAGAGGTGACCAGTATTTTGTGTTTTCAGACTAAACAGTAAGAGTTCTGTTACTTAACATCTCTCTGAACGTTAGTCCTGGTCTTTATGGCATCCCAGGAGAGTGGGAGTTGTCCTGACCCCTAAAAAGACTGATGTTATTGTGCTGTACATTAGTAGTGGGTTGCAGGGGGGTTCAGTCATTTCTTCCCCCTGCCTGGCAGTTGCTGGTCTCAGCCCTTTCCTCTTGCTCTTTCTGCTGCCCTGGTGTGTTCCCTCATTTCTGGACTGTGTTATAACACATCCAGCCCTGAAACAAACACCAAAATCCGTGTGTGTCACAATCCATGCGCTACAGCTGATGGTTCTGCCAGGTTTTAGCACTGCTAGGAGCTTCACATCCTTCATTTTCACACATCAACATTTCCTGCTGAAGAAATAAACCATGCAACTTGTCACATGAGCAGAAGTACCAGTTTCTTTCTGGCTGAAGATGTGGAAAAAAAAAAACCAACCCCAAAAAGCTTTATCTAAACCAAAACACCTGATTTGCATTGGCAAGACTGGTTGCTGCTACTTCCCTGTAGGGTTTCTGAGCAGCAGAGCTGGATAAAGGGCAGCCTTGAGCTGAAAGCAGTAGATGATTCTTATCTCTCACACACACCTCACAGGGCAGTTTCCAGAACTCCAAATCCCATATGCAAAACAACTTGGTTTGAATGGAAGGCAGCAGACAGGCTGCATATTTGGCTTGCAAATGAAGGTGGCTAGCTTCATTCCACTTCTTTAAATTCCTGCATGCCCAGTAGCCAAAGAGTGGTGTCTCTGTTCTGATGGAGATTTGTTTTTCTTTGCCAAAGGTTGGATGGTACAATGCTGTTGTGCAGCCCACCTTTCATCTCCCCTACCCAGATGACACACTGGCCTTCGTGGTACTCAGCACGCCTTCAATGTTTGAAAAAGCCCTTAAACCTTTTGTGAACAAAGAACGGTTAAAAATAATCCGGGATCCTGTGGATCAGTGTGTTTCTTATCATTTATCACGTTTGAAGGAGGTAAGAACCTGAAACACTGATTCCTTTTATTATTGTTGTATATAACTGGGTAAGTTGAGCAGTAGCCAATGCCTTCCATGTTCCTGCACATGCTCTTTAGAAGGGTAAAGCATTATTCATGATGGTAAGAGCATCCACAGGCTGTTGACTTGCTTTACTTACATATTCTGTCTCTTTGCCACTGCAGCCTGTAGCTATGTAGAGTGCTTTACAGTCATACTTTGAAAACCCAAGGCCACAAACTGATAGATTTCATTAGCAGGCTGTCTGGAGCATTCACAGGTGCCTGATTTCCTAGCATCCATCCAGCAAGTAGTGGCAAATCTTTTTCCATGAGCCTGGGCTGACTGTTGGTTTTAATCTTCCCAGAAATTCCCTGACCAGACAGTGGACATCATGTTTGATTACGAGCTTCTGCCAAACCGAAAGCCAAAGTTCTTGGCTCAGACAGCTGCCCACGTTTCTGGAGCTGCATATTACTACCAAAGGAAGGATGTGAAGCTTGATCCTTGGGGGGAAAAGGTGAGGCAAAAACCACAGCCTGGGAAGAACCACTAAACTGCAATCACTGAATCATACAACTATTGTTTACTCACTAGTTCTTCCCATTGGAAAATACAAAGTCCAGATTACATATAGATGCATGAAATGTTTCAGAGAGGAATCAGAAGCTTCCAGGATTCTTCAGGGTAGTGGGGAGATGCATACATGGAGAAAAATGCCTTGAGCTATGAAATCTACTTAGACAAGAGAATAGATTTCAGTGTAAAAGAAAACCTGTTGCTTGGAGCATTATAAATAGACAAAAAAAAATTGCACCGTAGTTAATTTCTTTGTTAGATTTTCAAAAAGGGCACTCTCCCCACAGTGCAGGGTGGTGTGGACATGGGAGAATGGGAATGGAATTCAATGCTTTGAGCCACATGTTCAGGAATTCCTGTCTTCTCTGTATGGCACCCCAGCACAGGGCAAGAGTGTGAGAAGTTGCATTGCAACTTGATCCTGTGAACTCTAACCATTACTAGAGGTAAAGTAAGACATCCCAGATCCTTCTTTTTTTTTTTCTTCCAGAAGATCTTTGGTGTGTGTATCCATCCCAGGTATGGTGGCTGGTTTGCTATCCGAGGTCTCCTCCTGTTCCCCGATATTCAGGTCCCATTCCTGGAGCAGTGTGCCCCTGTTGACTGTGTGAGCACAGAGGAGCAAAGAATTGAGTTACTGGAGCAATTCAATTTCCACTGGCAAGACACTCGCTACCGGGACATAATTGAAGTGAGGGAAAAATATTCAGAGGAGCAAAAAGCCTACTTTGCCACCCCTCCAGTGGAGAGACTCAAACTGCTAGGGCTGACCCAGGAAGTCCACAGAAGCATATTCCACTGAGTAACACAGTTCTATGAAGGGACAGAGGGCAAGTGAAGTGTAACTCAGCACCTTCTTTTCCGTGGTGCTGATGAAGACAGTGTGCTGATACAGAGGTGGCAAATCCAAGCAGGGTCTGCAGCGTCTTAATCCAAACATCAGCTCCTCAGAGTAAGAGGGAGCGCTGCATGGTGGCACCTGTGGTCTGGAGAAAGGTGGGAGCAGTCTGTGCTGTTGCTGATTTGCTGTGTCTTTTTGGGAGTTCTGGCAAGATGCTGATGAGCCATTAGTTGGGAAAAGTTCAGCCACCCTGGCAGCTGGAAAACTTGTGCTGCTCATTGGAGAAGTCATTTTTATTCTGAAGAATTTTCTTTCCAAATGTTTTGGGTTTATTCTGTGTACAAGTAAAATTTCAATCATTGTACTCCAGAATATTTTGCCTGACCTCAGGGCAGGTACTTTTTTAGATGTATCCTTCATTTTATTACCCTGTGTCATAACTCTCCCTAGGGAATAAGTGTCCAGTATTTTCACTATTGCCATCCTCAGAAGGAAAATTTGCACTGCATTCCTTCACTTCCAGTGAAGCTGGCTGAACTTCAGTAAGAACTCTTTTAATGTCTCCTTAACATCCAAAAGAAAATTCTCCAGAGATTGTTTTGTTGGGTAAGTGTGGTCCTGCACATGGAACAGGAATAAGGAAAACAGAAAACAGAGCTGACAGCTACCTCCTTCAGGGTAGTTACGAAAGGGAAGAGGACAATCCAAAGGTCACAGCTCAAGCCTGCTGTTTCCTCTTGGGCCAGGGTCAGCTCCTCAGAACAAGGTGACATCTTTAGGTCAATTTAATCCATTGTATAGAGCAGCCAACTAACATCTTCATCAAGATGCTGTATAATGTTTTTATTCATGTTACAATAACTGACTGAAAAAGACAATTCTCATGACCTTTTCCTAAGGTAGATGAGGTTTGCATTTAAGGTACAAGCTACACACACTACAGTTTTACTACCATGGCTTCCTGTTGTGCTCTCTGTATGGGGGAGGTAAACCTGCACACACGTAAAAACCATTGCATGAGTGTTTGAATGTGTGACAGGTTTGCCTGTCATGCACACAGGCAAACAAGCAGAGAGAAGAAAAATTATTCATGACATTCATGTGACATATTGCTAGGTAAAGTATTTTCATACAGAAACATAATTTTTTTTCATTATTTTCTCCTTTTAGATTTGTCCAGAGGTCACAACATCACTGGGAATCAGCAATATCATTTATCTGAGGGTACTTTGAGGCTCGGGCCTCACTGAAATAATATATTATAATAAAGTAAAGTAGTATTTTGTGAGAGTTTTGTTACTTGACTAGAGTACATTGCTGCAAACTCTAAGCACTTTTTCCCTGCCTATCAACATGATGAAGTAAGATACTCTTTGTAGAACTGAGCCCTTTCGTTTTATTTTACATTGTTATTCTTGGTGCCTTTTGGAGACTCAAACACTAAGATTGCCTTCACACTAAGTCACTGCTTGATACACTTTTTCATAGTCTGTATATTAACTAAGCACAATCAAAATTCAGTGTAATAAGTTTGTTTTCCTGTAAACAGAGTAGTGAACTGGGTTTGTTCAGTGTATTTGCTGTTACAGAAACATCTCTGTTGGTTTCCATGCTTTGGAAACATCCGACTAAGGCAGACACCTTATTTACTGTATGGTAGATACTGTGATTTTTTATTTAAGCAAAATAAGGGAATTTGTATAAATTCTGTTCGTATGTTACAGAATTACTTCCGGTTAAAATGTTGCTTGACCTTTAAGAACTTTCAGATTGAACTGTAATTAAACAGGGACTTGAATTAATGGTTCATATTAATAACATATACAAAACACTGATTCTCTTAGAAGGATAAATATAGAATCAGATTTATCTTTTTATGTTTCAATTTAAAGTAAATTATTTTGCTGTTTTGGGGTTGATTTCTTACAAATATTTCAGTCTCTTATTTGTTTGTTTTGTTTTTTCTTTTTAAATCAGATTGCCATTGCCATTTCATTTCAATTTTTGTAATTTATTTCTCTTCACATGGTATTTTGATTAATAAAATATACAAAGTTGTAAGTAACCCTCTGTTACTGAGTGTTTTTATTTAAGCAATGCAGTGATTAACTTGTGGAGAGCTAAAGATGTTGAAGTGAGAATCAATTATTAAGTTTTCAATGTACTGAAAACGTGAGCTACCTAAGACACACAAAATCCAGTATCTGAAAACAAAAGTTACTTATCTTGGTGAAAATCAGTAAACTGTTATGGAAAGCTCATAGAATCACAGAATGGTTTGGGTTGGAAAGGACCTTAAGATCATCCAGTAATGATCAGTAATACTGATTAAATGCAAAGCACAGTCNGATCATCCAGTTCCAATCCCCCTGCCATGGGCAGGGACACCTCACACTAAACCATGTCACCCAAGGCTCTCTCCAACCTGGCCTTGAACACTGCCAGGGATGGAGCATTCACAACTTGGGCAACCCATTCCAGTGCCTCACCACCCCTACAGTAAAGAACTTCTTCCTTGTATCTAACCTGAACTTCCCCTGTTTAAATTTTAACCCATTACCCCTTGTCTTATCACT
Organism: Agapornis roseicollis; assembly: GCA_002631895.1. Classification (NCBI taxonomy): domain Eukaryota; kingdom Metazoa; phylum Chordata; class Aves; order Psittaciformes; family Psittacidae; genus Agapornis; species Agapornis roseicollis. The sequence goes on along the minus strand of NDXB01002354.1, from coordinate 160,828 downwards.
ACAGTTCCTAATGAAGAGTTCCTCCCCAGCATCCCTATAGGCCCCCTTCAGATACTGGAAGGCTGCTATGAGGTCTCCACGCAGCCTTCTCTTCTCCAGGCTGAACAGCCCCAACTTTCTGAGCTTGGGATATAAAAAAAATAAAACATATAGCACATCATGACTAAATCGAATAAATGTTTATATCTGCCAGGTCATTTCAGCAGGCACATGACAATGCACTTTCATATTTTCCTCTGTTCCTGCAGTAACAAAAGTTCAAGGTGTCCAGTGATGCATAACTGATATTTGAGGGATTTTCCCTCAGGAACTTAAAAGTAATACCTGTAAGTACAGGAATTCTTATTTATTAAAAAATATTAGTAAATACTGAGTCACAGGAAGGGCAAATAAGTATTTAATAACATTTCCATTTCTACTACAGTAATTTTGGAGTCAATTGGATTGGTTCTTACTAGGTTTCTCTTAGATGGGTTACTGAGATCCACAGCTGCAGCTGGTAATTTTGTCTTTTAAAACTGAACTTTGAGAACCTGTTTGACGTATCTCTTGGGACAAGACTAAACATGGTGAGGAAGAGGTCATTCTTGGATCTTGGGGCATTGTGAAGGCATTCTTATTTTCAGCACTTAGAAATGTCAAACAAGTAATACAAGTAATTCCAGATACCTGGATAGATTTACTTGTTCATGTATCACCTTTTATGTTTTTAGACAAGTTAAGTTGTTTCTCCAAATCCTAATATTTACACCTATTAAAGTATTTTTTTTCCTCAATATAACCAGAACAATGAGTATTCAAGGGCTGAATAGCAAAACACTAATCCCAAAACTTAACTTAAAAGCTACTTTAATTTGAATTAAGATGTAGCTACAAAATACTCAGTATATTGCAAACTAATAAAATATTCAAGAATTAACAAATTTGTAATGTTTTTTGTGCACGTAACATCATTCAATTAAAATTTCCTGTGTTTTGGCTTCATTAAAATAACATTTTTATTAAGATTAAGGATGTGACAGAAAATACTGATNGAAAACGTGAGCTACCTAAGACACACAAAATCCAGTATCTGAAAACAAAAGTTACTTATCTTGGTGAAAATCAGTAAACTGTTATGGAAAGCTCATAGAATCACAGAATGGTTTGGGTTGGAAAGGACCTTAAGATCATCCAGTAATGATCAGTAATACTGATTAAATGCAAAGCACAGTCTAATCTGGTGATAAGCAGCCATCAGGGATATTACTCAGAAATGGAAGAACACTTGAAAACATGCTGATTTGATATTTTTCTTTTGTGCCAGTTAAATCAGTTACATCTCAGTGGTACAAGAATGTTGTACCTGCACTGATGTTTCTTTAAGATATGAAATTGAGTTTGGCAAACTTAACTCCAAATATTGCCTTATTTCCTTCTATAAAAAGGGTGTCTTGTAACAATCCTGGCTTTGTCTAAACGATGAAAGACTGAAGATGGTTTGCTTGTATAAATCAGTACTGGTGTATCAGACAGAACTAGCCAACCTTATGAGAGCAGAGCACTCTTCTGTTTTGACATTGGGCTTTGTGTTGTTTTTTCAGGGCTAGATTGTTCTCTGGGTCAGAAGCATAATTTTACTCATTCAGTATAGTATATGTGGTCTTTTATTCATTTAACATATGTTAAATTACTGAAAATGCAGTGACTTGAATTTGATTATAAAGATTATAAATTATAAAGATTGTAAAGAAAAAAGAAGTGAGTAAAGACTTATGTATTTCTAAAGCTAAAAAGTGGCAGCTACTGATCAGAACTTCTGTGGTTATCAGCACTCTGTGTTCAGCCCCATACAAAGAATGTATGTGAAAAGTTACCTTTGAATACTGACATAAGTGGCAAGAGCTGCAAAGTTGCTCTTCTAAGGGGAAGTGAGATTTGCCATCTATTGCAGCAGAGAGCCAGCTGCTCCTCTGCAACCTCAACTGTCACTAATTCACCTATCAGAACGGACGTGGGTATTAATGAGACTTTTCTTGCTGTGAAGTTGGCTTCGTGTGATATCATGTATCCTGTGAGAGATCATCCATCACGTTTGCTTCACAGCACTTCCCTTCTAGGTTTTCAAGGAGGAAACAGAAACAACCAAGGAACACAAACATACTTTCCTCCCTGGGACTGAAACAACAGACAGATGTCCACATTCCTTAGAAAAAACAGTAATTTAGATGAAAAAATAGGTGCTATTTTTTTTTTTTCAGATAACTGAAACATAATAATGGGACACATGGTGGGAAACTTCAAAAAATGAAATATGTTATCAACGAATGAGCAATATTTTAGTGGAATTTTAAAATCATTATTCTACCACAATCTGCAAAACTAATTATTTATGTATGAAAGTATTTGGAATGGCTACTTCCTGAAAACAATCTGTAAAACATTTCTTATTTTTGTTGATGTTTGTACATAATTCAGTAAGCAAGCAATTTATTTTTAGGAACTGCATGTTTTTATTTCTCCCAAACAGTTCCTAAAGGAAAGTTTGAAAGAGAGTCTGAATTTTTTCTGGTTTTTGAGACAGGAGAATTCCTGCAAGTAAATTCAAGACAGGAGGGGGTGGATTTGGGGGTTGAAAAATACCCTACAGAATCTTAAATTTATGCAGAATCCTTACTTTTTCTATGAATGCATAAAACCTCTTATTCCTTGCAAAGGAATTAGCTAGGTTTAGGTTTTAATTTCATGTCATAACCATTTTTCCACTATTGTTCTGGCCAGCCAATCTTTTTTTAACAGGCTTTTCTGCAAAAATATAACAGACTACAGCAATAAAAATGACAAAATCACCTTATTTTTGTGAACACTAAATTTCATGAAATACAATAATTTTTAATTACATTGTTTTATTAAGTGTAGATTAAAAATTTCTCTCTTGATGGAAGGATATTACTCTTTTTTGTCAGCGCAGATATTTTGGTGCTGTAGAAAATGTAACACAAATGTCCTCAGTTTCAGAAGACANAAAATCACCTTATTTTTGTGAACACTAAATTTCATGAAATACAATAATTTTTAATTACATTGTTTTATTAAGTGTAGATTAAAAATTTCTCTCTTGATGAAGGATATTACTCTTTTTTGTCAGTGCAGATACTTTGGTGCTGTAGAAAATGTAACACAAATGTCCTCAGTTTCAGAAGACGGCGCAATCTTAGTGACTTCACATATATTCATGTATCTATGGTATCAAATGGTATCTCACACAGGAAGACTAAACTGAAACACATGTCCCATAATATGCACAATGATTTAAGTTTCAGTTGAAAGAGCCAAGTTTCACATTAAAGTCCAAACCTATCATCACTAGGTGTGGTGAGAGGAGCTTACACAGGCACATCTCCTGTTCTAGAGCACTGCAAACAACATACAGCACGATAGCAACCTGTTCTCTGCAGCCACGTAAGTGTGTGCAGCATAGATTAGTTCATTATGCAGGCGTTTGATTTGTACAGGCTTTGGCCTGCAAAACCATGCTGTAATCACATATTCCTATGCTCTGTGACGTGTTTGAATTACACCAACATTACAGGTGAAGACACTGACTAGCGACTTGATAGAGAGACAGACATGTGGAAAAAGGGTTAGGGTTAAAAATCAGTTCTGGCTGTATGCTAAATGTATATTAATCAGGTTTTTTTTTTTTTTATCTTCTAGTGTTAAAAATAGAAGCTTATATATTAATAATCAAAATGATACCTATTTCTTTGTTTGCCTAGTTCAGTGTTCTTTCTGTGTGTATGATTAATTTGTATCCAAAAATAGACAGTGAGAGCTTTAACACACTTTCTGAATTGATGTAAAAGTGTAATGTATTCCTACTAGCACAGGCTGGACAGAACCACTAGCCAGCAGCTTCACACCACTCTTCTGCAGCTACTTCATTTCACCTTTGGCAAAGTAGAACCATGATGTTTCTGTCTTGAGCCCTCTGTGTTTTATCTGTCTGGCAAGATACTTCAGAATATATATGTACACAGTTCATCCTGCAATACTGAACACCAGACCCACTGAAAATTTCACAAGATATACATATTTTTCCAACTATTATGATAAACCCCACTATTTTAACAAAACCTTTACATGACTGTTGCTTTGATGCATAACATTACAAAGAAGTACAGCCATGGAGCTTTTGTAAACATGCTTTCCTTACCAAAGTGCATCATTTTGCAATGCCTGCCAGTGTAAACTGCTTGCTTTTGTTCTTTGAACTGCATCGATCTTTTGGGTAATCCAACTTGCTCTTCACAGGCCCGATAAAAGGGCTGGAGTGCGTGTTAACAAACTAGTACTTTTTAAATTTAGTACTATTTTAGAGTATTTTTCAAAGCCAGTGAGAAACCTGGTTTGTAACTGTTAATTCTTCAAACATTACTAAGCATTTCTGTTCTTATAAACATCTAGAAATATATACACAATCATTAATTTTGAAATAGCATTGTGCTGGTTTTGACTGGGATAGTTAATTTTCTTCATAGCAGCTGGCCTGGGGCTATGTTTTAGATGGGGGCTATGATTTCGATTTCGAAACAGTGAATAACATGATGTTTTTGTTAAGTGCTGAGCAGTGCTTACAGAGTCAAAACTGTTTCTGCTCCTCACCCCATGAGTGAGTAGGCTGGAGGTGCACAAGAAGGGATCCACACTGGAGCAGTGTATTCCTGAAGGACTGCACCCATGGAAGACGCCCACACTACAGCAGTTTGTGAAGAGCCGCAGGATGGACTGATGTTGGAGAAGTTTGTGAAGAACTGGCTCCTGGGGTAAGGACCCCACACCAGAGCAGGGGAAGAGTGTGAGGAATCTTCCCCTTGATGGAGAAAGGAGCCATTCCCTATTCCTTGGTGCTGCTGGAGGGGACAGAAGGTAAAGAATTTGGGAGTAAATTTAAACCTGAGAAGGGAGGGGTGTGAAGACATTTGAGCATTATGTTTTTATTTCTCAGTATCCTACTCTGATTTGACTGGTAATAAATTAAGCTACTCTCTCCCCCCCAGATAAGTGTTTTGCCTGTGACAGTGTGTGAATGATCTTCCTCCTCCTTATCAGATACAAATAACTTTTCAGAGATCATCTTAAGACTGAAATTTCATATGCTTGTAAAATTTTCACATGCTTGTAAAATGTTCTTTTGCAAAGCAGTAAGCCACTTTTACAACCCCCCAGGAATCACAGCAATCAGCTACAAGTAAAGACAACTACAAAAGACACTGTAAGATGTATTTGTTTCCATTCACCTGTTCTGAGTGAGATATAAAGAAACCAATGAATACAAGGTTGTATTTAAAATAAGCAGCCAAAATGGGAAATAAAAAGAGATTAAATTACTCACATGTTAAAAAAGGGCAGACATCACTCAAGATTCCATGCTTTCTAAATAGCTGCTGTGTAAAGCTTCAGAGAAAATCCCAGTAAGCAGGACAGGACACTGCAACAGCTATCTGTCTTGCTACCAAAACTGAGTGTTGCTGATGTGTTTTTACTGGGAAATATTACACCATTGATGATGAAATCAAAGCCAGTTCATAACTGTAATGAAAATGGTGCATGAAAAAGTGTTTCTTAATGAGGATAACAGTTATTTGAATATCACAGAAACACTATCAAAGATGTCACACTTCCAGGAGTGAGGTGTACCCTAGAGCACTTACTGGAAATTCCAAGTTAATCTGAACTAAATTTAAGCAAAAAAATAAACCCAGGCTCTTCTTGATTTGTAGAAGTGGTGTTACCCATACTGTGCGTTACGCTACTCTTGGAAACATTAAAACGACAGTTTGACAAATGTTCCCATGAATTCCTCGCATGCCTGAAGAATAAACAAAACCCTAAAAATAATTAATTGCATCAATTCCCACAGTCAATCACTTGGTGTAAACATGTAAGACAGTTCACAACCCACAGGTGGTTTGATTCTTGGCTGTTTGAGTTTCCACATTATCATAGACTCATAGAATAGTTAGGGTTGGAAAGGACCTTAAGATCATCCAGTTCCAACCCCCCTGCCATAAGCAAGGACACCTCACACTAAACCATGTCACCCAAGGCTCTGTCCAACCTGGCCTTGAACACTGACAGGGATGGAGCACTCACAACCTCCCTGGGCAACCCATTCCAGTGCCTCACCACCCTCACAGGAAAGAATTTCTTCCTTATATCCAATCTAAACCTCCCCTGTTTAAGTTTGAACCCGTTCCCCCTTACCCTGTCACTACAGTCCCTCATGAAGAGTCCCTCCCCACGCATCCCTATAGGCCCCCTTCAGATACTGGAAGGCTGCTATGAGGTCTCCAAGCAGCCTTCTCTTCCCCAGGCTGAACAGCCCCAGCTTTCCCAGCCTGTCTTCATATGAGAGATGCTCCAGTCCCTGATCATCCTTGTGGCCTCCTCTGGACTGGTTCCAACAGCTCCATGTCCTTTTTATGTTGAGGACACCAGAACTGCACACAGTACTGCAGTCACCAGTGACTATGATATTTAAACACATACCTTTAGTAGTGTCGCTGTGTTCTGGCTCACAGTGGACAGCAGCCATGCAGTTTTAAGTGCAAGGTTTTTCTCAGTCACAGAAGTTTTCCTCAATTAATCACTACTTTAGTAGTGATTAACATTAACCACTTCTCAAAATAGAGTTAGCACATGAACACAACTGTGACTACTGGCATATTTAAAAGGTGGGAGGTGTTACAAATATGTTGTTGAACACTAGGCATCACTCAAAGCAGGAGCAAGCACAGTGTGTTAGCAGGGAGGGTGAATGCCAAACCTCTCAGAACCGTCTCCACACAACCATTCCACAAAGGAAACACCTCAGCAAACTCGCTACATCGGAATAGCGGGTGAGACAACTGAAGACAAGAGCTATTCCTAGATGATCCTAAGGTCCTTTCCAACCCTAACTGTTCCATGATTCTATTCTGATCGGACGTACCAGCTCCCAGATCTCCCATTGCCGTAACCCCGGCCTCTTCCCGACCGCAGCCACAGCGCGAAGGCCGCTGCTTCCACCGGAGGGGGGCGCGGGCACTGCGCCACCGGCCGCAGCCAATCGGCGGCCCCCGTTGGGAAAGCGCGGGAGGCAGCGGTGGCAGGAAGGGCCCGCGGCGGAGAGGAGCGGCGGGCGGACCCAGGGCCGGCGACAAGCACGGGGACTCGATCTGGCTTTCGGGAAGGAGGCCCGAGTCCACAAGGTGAGAGAGCCCCTTCACCCCTGCGGCACGGGCAGGTAGGGGCGCAGCCAGTAACTCTGCTCCTTTGAAAGGATCTGTTTTGATCATCTGAAGAGGGAATACAGTTAAAGATTTGAGAAGGGGTTTCCATCATACTGAAGGCCTGAACTTCCTCATTAAAGTAGACACCCTCAGTTAAGCATAGAACAGCCTTGTTCGCTATCAGGAGTCAGGAAGACATCATGGAGTAGTTAGGGTTGAGAAAGGCCCTTGAGATCATGCAGCATTTCTATGTATAGATATATAGAATAGCCCAATTAGAACAGGTGAAATTTTTCTGAAGAGCAGGAGTTACTTTCGTTACATCAAAGATTCCCCATTCTACAAGATATGAACACACTAATACCATGCCCTTTAAACTGCTGTAATCAATTTTATAACATTTTAATGCTAATAGAGCCAGATACAACTCATGTACATTTTACATTAGATTAGCCCTGATTTTACTCCTTTTCATTTGCTAGGAAAGAAGTTGGCTGAGCACAAAGATCTTAAAATCATAGAGTAGTCAGGGCTGGAAAGGACCTTAAGATCATCTAGTTCCAATCAAACTGGTTAGTATTCATTCACTTACCTTGAACCCTATATAAACACTCCTGTTACTTCTCAATGCCACCCTACAGCGTTACCCTCATTTGTTATCTCAATAAGAATTTTTAATTTAAACACTAAAGCAAAGAATTATCCAACTAAGCAAAATTTTCATAAAGCTTCAGATCTGTGGTACTTAAGCAAGACCCAGGGGATTAGCTACTGTAGCGTTCATTGCAATACTCAACAGCAAGGCTTCTGCAATGAGTATTTCTTCCAACTGCAGAAGGCTTGCAACTTTCACTTCTGACTCATGTTAAAGTTGCCCTGGGCCTCAGCTTCATTACTGCTCACTCTAAGCAGGACAGAACTTGTTTACTGCTTGAGGAGCTTAAGTTACATACAAGATCTTGGGCTTTAAGAGTTTGGTCTTTACAGGTACACAAGATCACTTCTATTGCTAGGCAATAGCTCCTTACCCAAATCCCCAGCTCTAAAGTTCAGGACTTTATTCAAGCCACCTTTAACCATGAAGCTACACCACTTTAATGTTACTTAAGGCCACAGTCATGTGCTTTTTGTTTTACATTATGCACACTTTTGTAATACAAAGATAAAAGGCTGAGCACACCCAAGTGCCAGATTTAATAGTGATGCCCTTCTTTTGATCTTAATCATACAACTACAAGCTAAGGGATAACTGGCATATTCTCACTCTCATTCCACATAGTGGGAGAGACTAAGGACAAGTGTTGTATATCCAAGGAAGTTTGCTTTCAGAAAGGTCGGTCTTCCACTCCTGTGAAGTGTTGAAATTGAGTACTGATTCCCAGAAATTTAGCATAAATAGTCACAGTTCAGAGCTATGTTGTAGAAATTACTGAATTGACACAGAACATGAAAAATATGCCCAGCCTTTGTTAAGTCACCTCTATGCTTCTTGCTCTGGGCACTGTAGTATTGCTTAATTCTGACAGACTAAGATCAAACCATGTTTCACTACTTAGTAGCAAAGTTATGGCAAGTGAAAAGAGTAATTTACTACTGCAACATGAAAACCATTAATATCCCCATTCTAATAGAGCTGTAAAAGGCCTCTACAATTGAGATGTCTACAGACAGCTCAGCAGACCAAGCTTTCTGAAGTTTAGCCTGCATTGCTTTCAGGTCTCCTGATGATGATACATAAGAACAGTAGACAGTATGCTCTTTCCACAAGTTTAATAGAGTTACAAAAGGATACCACTGCTCTATATGCAACACATGTCTAACCACATACACTGCATTGTCACTAAAGTCATTAGGGCTTAATGTACAGATACTGATCATTAAGATTTTCTATGAAGGTACTGTCAATAGGACAAACTTTCCTTCAAGTAAAAAAAAGTTACTGCTTAAACCTATAGGATACTCCCTTGACTCAGATGCAATGACTTAGTCAAAGTTCAGTAACTGATGCTCGCTGTTTACATAAGGCATACTAGTTTCCATGCAGACTGGAGGTTTATTTCTGCTTGGAGAAATACTCTTTACTTTTGTGAACATCAGGCTTGATTGTGTCGCTGCCAGGCTTCCAGCCAGCTGGGCACACTGAAATGATAAGAATGTTTTAAGTCTTACCAGCTGCTCCACCAGAACATGTTTTTTACGTAACATTAAAGCAAACTAGCAACTCAAAACATGCATACATCTTTGCAGCATACAGAAGGTGAATTATTCAGTGTAGCATTATGTTCAATTCATTTTACTCATTTCCATTTGTTTACTAGGTAGTAGCACCCAAGGAACTTGGTGTTTGCCCATGGAACAGTGGACCCCACCCCTCTCTACCCTGCTTAAGAGCTTCACAGAAGCTTGACAGCAAGGTCACACCAACTCCAGCAGCCTGGATGAGAAAGGCTTTATAAGGATTACACTTCACTTCTCTGCTCAGATCCAGTCAAGTCTATATTATCCTCATCTTTAAGTCAACCTTAGTTACATCCTCCAGTTTAATGGGGAGGGGGAGGAAAAGTTACTCTAGTTCCCCTATACAGCTATCAAAAAGCTACCAAGATGCAAAGGTTGCATGGCCTCAAAACTGCAGTATATTTTGGTCATGGCCTTCCTCATCTACAGCCATGCAAGGCTCAATGCTTGCTCCACACACAACCAGCAGTTTTAGCCATAGTACTCTCAGGTTTTGAATGTTGCTCCACACCTTATTCTGGTCTACCCTGGTTTAGATGAGACTGCAGTACTAGTTCTGGAAGAAAATTTGCCAGCTTTTGACTACTCTAGGACACAGTAAATCCCCAAAGGCTTTGCTTGCATGACATGTGACTACTCCACCATCAAAGAGTAGGGGTACGTCCTTCAGTTGACAAAGGATGGGCGTACAAGTGAAACAGTGAATCTCTTCAGGCTAGCACCTAGCCACAACTGCAGCTCATTTTAATAAAACCTGCCATTGATCTACCAGTTCTGAAGCAAGCTACATGTGACCAGCAGTCACATGTACTGTACATTAACTAGTGACAGCTAAAGACTACTAACACCTGCACAGCAATTTTGAGTTTCCATAACCTTTCAAAACTTGCATCTGCAGTGCCCTTTTTTCTTTTAAATACCCACAGAAAAGCTACCAGCCTGAAGTACATTATCATTCCTGAATTATGGGCACAAAAACTCCATTTTCCCCTCACTACATTGTGTCCATGCGTAGTGGGGCCAAAAGTCAGCAGGCTTTCTGGGAATTTGAAGACCTCGTCTAACACTGCATAAAACTTTGCGTTAGTATTAATGGTCTCAACTTACCAAATCTGAGAGCAGGGTCTAAATTATGCTTACCCTTGCAGCTTAAGTTATTACATGTTCCTAATTTCCATCTCAAGTATTTTCTGTATCTAATTGAAAGAGATACAACTACTATGTGCTCAGCAAGCTACTCAGCACCAAACTGATTTAAATAGTATTTCAGCACATACTCCATGGACAATTAAGTGGAAAAAGACAAAGCATTATGGTGTCCTTCAACAACTAGCTTTACAGAACTAGCTCCATTTCAGATTGACATGTACTTAATACCTGTGACTAATACATGTACTGCATACCTTTCTGCAAACTTTGATTTAATCTGCTTTGTTAATACTATGCTCTAGAAAAACACACTTAAGATTAGAAAGAGGAAGAACTCTTACCTTCTCCATGCTTATCTGTAAACTGGAAGGCCTGGACAAGCCTGAGGGTCTCATCAACAGAACGGCCAACAGGAAGATCATTGATTGTTATCTGCCTCAAGATCCCCTTCTCGTCAATTATGAACAGGCCCCTAAAAAAAACAAACCACAAGAAAAAAAAAAAACCAAAGAGCCCTAAAGTTAAACACAACTTTTGAAAGACTCAAGCTCAGTATTCTATTATGGCAGTAATTTATGACATCTGCATTACTAACCTCTTCCTAAAAACTAAAGCCTTTGGTGTATGCATAGCATACAGGAACATTAGCAGCTGAAAGCCTAACATTCAGCAGGAACTAGGAGGAACACTAGCCAAGTCAAAACACTTAGGCAGGAAACCAGTGTTTCCTATTTAAAGAAGATACAAGCAGAGAAACAAAGTGGAAGAGAAGCCCAAGGGAAAAAAAGTGAAGGACAGGCATTCTTATATACAAAGAAAAACTACACACACTGCTCTCAAAAACCCAGCCCAGCAATGGCTCATCATTTATTCCTCCAAAATGATGTTAAGAATTAAAAGAATTTCAACTCCCTTTAAGGGGCAACTTTAAGGGAACAGTCAACTACAAGATACAGATTAATTAAAAGCCAAGTTGTACTTGGGTTTAAACTACTAAATACCTGTAATCACTGCCTTGACTACGTAGGCCTCACATTTCCAGTGTCTGCAGCAGCTCACCTGCATGAGACTTGCACTGTGCAGATCAGTAACCCAAGTGAAGCAGCAGGCATTTCTTCTGCTTACCAAACCCATGAAGCCTAATACCGAGAACTAAGCAGCATCTTCCCTTGTAGGGGTGTTTGACAGTCTGAAGCAGTTTACATCTAGAGTAGCTAATAGCTTCAGCTTGCTGTACATGTTCAAACATACACAAACTGTGTTCACTTGACATGCTCTACTGCAACATACAACTTCAACAGCAAGTTTATCTTTTGCACCTTACCTGTATGCAATACCTTCATCCTCCTTAAGTACTCCATATTGTTTGGCAATAGAACGGTTTGTGTCTGAAACCAATGGGATTTTCATAGTACCCAAACCTCCCTGTTTCTTTGGAGTGTTGATCCTAAAAAAAAAAGGCAGTTCAAATGTTAATGTCAAATGAAGTGTTAAACACTCCATTCTAAACTGTCCATGTAAGGTGTAACAGAAGCTGATCCTTTCCATATCATACTTGGCTTGCCATGAAGCAACACATAACCTATATACTCAGAACTGTTCAGAAGCACTTGGTGTTGATAATACTTCAAGTGCCTTTGATACTTAAGTAAACAAGTTTCAATACACTCAGGATTCAGTTCCTGCAAGAACCAAGACCAGACAGAACATTCTATTAGGTTAGGAGGCCAATTCTTACCAGGCAAGGTGACAAAAGTGAGAGTCAACAGAAGCTCCAATCACTTCACAGTTAATTTTCTTGAATTCATCAGCTCTGTCACTGTAGGCAATAATTTCAGTTGGACAGACAAAAGTGAAGTCCAGGGGGTAGAAGAAGAACACAACATATTTTCCTGGAAAAGCAGTATAGCCAGTTAATCTCTCCTACCTTTACAAGAGTTGTCATATTTAACACCAACCATACTGGTAGAAGAGAAAGGGCTTGATACATCTTTATCTGTAAAGATCAAACTGAAAACTACAGATGCCTCTATTTTAAGACTTGCTATATAGGTGGCAAGCCCATAAAGTACCTTGGGAGATTTGTATTGCCGCCAAATAGCATTTACAACAGTCTTCAAGGCCACTCTACAGCTAATAACAAAGAACCCAATTCAGTCTCCAAAACCAGACTGTTAAATTTGACCAGAAATGCCTATCTCCTGGGTCTACTCCCATGGGCCTGCTCAGAGTACACCTGGTACATACACTAGAAGACCCTGTGACTAACAAGAGTGCAGCAACAGCACAGGTCTGAAAGGCTACAAGCCAAGGAGACATTTTAATTGAGTGGGTGACTAGCTTATAACTACTCACCACCCTCACACAGCCTGAGCCACAGCATCTTTAGAAATGTATTTCTAAAGCCATCCACATTAATACTCAAATACTTCAGGCTTTCCCTTTGATTTTAGTAAGTTATTTTGGCAAGGCAAACATTTTGCTAGTACCCTAGAAAGGAACTTTATTGGTTAGAGGAACGAAACCATTTTTCCATTGACAGAAAGCCTACAAGAGATTTTGCTGGTTCCACATGGTTTGGAGATGTTACACCAATCTCATGATAAACAGGACAAATACACCTGATCCAAGATTACAGTTTATAGAGGCATTTTATGCTAAATCCACAATTCCTACAGCTGGGACATTCAGCCATGCTGCTGACAGCTTCCCAAGCACAGTTCAGCCACGACTGAGAACCACTGCACAAGTTGTGTACTTCAGTCCGCTGCCAAGTGGTCACTATTACTTCAAAACCAAATCGAGATGTATCCACTATTACATATAACTAGATCACATCTGTGTCATTAGAGAAGCACAGCAGCTTACCTCTATAGTCAGAAAGTTTGACATCTTTGAACTGTCCATCTGGCATTACAGCCGTGGCAGTAAAGTCAGGGGCTGGTTTTCCAATGAAAGCGTTTCCTGAAGACATCTTGATTTAATCTAGATAGGGGTTAATGACAGTGCCGTTTAGATAATAGTAGGTTTACACCTGGAAGTAAGCATTTATTCAAAGTATCCTATCAATCTAGACTGAATCCCAAAGAGTTTTGCAGCACTTGGTCCTGCAACACAAGGCTTAAGAGTGAAATTAGTTTTGTCACTTGGGTAGTCCAGTCAATGTATTAAACTTCTCCCTTCAGTCTATATATCCACAGAAAACTGCTATAAACACTACTAGCACTTCACCTTCTAATGACACAATAACAGTGATCTTTGACCAGTAACAGCTCAGAAACTGGGACAGGCTAGCCCGGAATTCCAGCAGTACTCCGTACATCTTTCCACCCTCCCATTCCACTTTGGTGGATGAGTTAAAGGCTGGTTCTATTTCTGATTTGGGGGAGAGGGGTTGTTTGGATAGTTGTTTTTTTTTTTTTTGGCTTTTGCTTCTTTTTAAGAACTTTTGATGAGGAGACCCTTATTCAATTTTACATGGCAGTTTAAGTCCTCAAACTTTATCCTCCCGTTGATTCCAGAACAAAAGAACTTTTGTTAATCCCCAGAGACCAGTGCTCTGCATAACTCCACTTCAGCATTTCAAACAATTAAACCTTGTTTTATTTGTGACAAGACTCATTGTATACACAGCAATCATATCCTATGTTAACAATTAAAATTTCACCAAGTGTTAAACCAGTACAGCCAGGTTGCTCCCCCCGGCCCCTGAGTCTACTGAAAAAAAGAGGGCATACAAGGACAAGAGAACTCTACTTCTGGATGCCTGCCCTAAAAGCCAGTCGTTTGTAATACACCCTGTACAGTATTTTTGCTCTGTCTGGGAATGCAGTGTATCACTTTAGAACTCCAGTTACTTCTATAGCATAAGATTATCTATTTGATAGTTTATGAACCTGGTTTGTTCAACTCAGAATCTTCAGTGATTTTACTCAGGTCATTCCATACACTGCTACAAGCACTGGCTGCCTTGACAATAAAAAAACAAACAAACCCTCTCAAAGATTAGCATGAAACTTCCATGTTACTAATGAAAGCTGAGATTCAATGATTTTTTCCAAGGCCTGCCTGCAAGGCACCAAGTCCATTATAAAAAGGGTTGGGAACACCTCATTTCTTGGCTCTTTCTCCCTTGCCAGCCACTTTCTTCCTGAAAAGCTAGCCCATAAGTCATAAGCATTTAGCTTTCAATCCAAGTTTAGTCTTTTTGGTAATGGTTTTACATTTGAAAGTTTCTCTTCGATACCCTGACAGTAAACAGACAGTAATCAACTACTTCTCAATTTTCATCTTGAGGAGTCTCATTACATTCACCATTTCTAGCTGCTTTTTGCAATAAAATTCTTTACCCATGTGTTAACCCAAAGTCTTCAACTGCAGCAGGCTGGCAGTGAGCCTTACAAATGAAGGTGGCCAGAACTATCAAGTGTTCACACAATTGTACAGGAGCAGCCTAGCAGGAAGGCATTAATAATCCCTCTGCCAAGCATCACATGTGCCCTGAATGAAGGTGGAATTCTGAAACCGCAGCTCTGTAGGAGGTACAGGACAGCCACTGCACAGTATTTACTTGAGATGCTTACAAGTAGCAAGTTTCATCTCAAAAGCAACAGCTGTTCTTGTCTGGAGTGCAGGACCCCACATTTTATCACTGAATCACATTCTTCTCTCTTACTCAAACTCAAGGTCATCCTTTTGCTCAGTACTATGACAGTCCTATATTTGTTCCACCAGCAATCCCTTGGAGTATTTACTATGCATTCAATGTCAAAAGCTGTCGGACTGCTCTTCGATACTTCCCCCTTTCTAAGCTGTAAGTTACTGCCCTCTTTTTAGTTAACATGAGTATTTTTAATACTAGCAGGAGACTTCAGTTGTCTTGTACTGCAGGAGAATCATCTGCTTTCCTCAGAGCACTGACTGTGACTGGCCAACATTTCTGCTTTTCTATGTGGGGTGAGCATGCGTTCTCACATGTTCTGATTGGATTCTTAACCACAGCATTTCCTAATCCACAGAGGAACAGGCCAGACTCAATGTTATTTCATAAAGCCATAAAATTGCTTAGTTTGGAAGCGACCTTCAAGATTGAGTCCCACTGTTAACCTGGCACTGCCAAGTCCATCACTAAAATACACCCCCCAAGTGCCACATCTGCATGTCTTTTTAAACACCTCCAGGAATGGCAACTCAGCCACCTCCCTGGGCAGCCTGCTCCAATGCCTGACAATGTTTTCAGTGAAGAAATTTTTCCTAATATCCAATCTAAACTTCCCTTCACACCACTTGAGGCCACTGCCTCTTATCCCATTGCTACTTGAGAGAAGAAACCAATCTCCTGTGAGGTAACTGTAGAGACAGAAGGTCTCCCCTGAGTATCCTTTTTTCTCCAAACTAAACCGCCTGCTTCCCTCAGCCACTTCTCATGGGACTTGTGCTTCCCTAACTTCACTGCGCTTCTCTCGACCTGCTCCAGCACCTCAATACCTCTTGCAGCGAAGGCCCCAGAACTGAACACAGTATTCGAGATGCAGCCTCACCAGCACCCAGTACAGGAGGACAATCACTTCCCTGGCCACCTGGGCATGCTGCTGGCTCATATTCAGCTGGCTGCCAACCAACAGCCCCAGGTCCTTTCTCCCCCAGGCAGCTTTCCATCTACTCTTCCCCAAGCCTGTAGCACTGCACAGGACTGCTCTGACCTGGCACTAAGTCGCTCTGATCGCCCTTCTTTCTAGAGGGAAGTAGAATGGACACTGCCAATCAAGTACACTTGAATCAGGTCAAAACATCTTTGCTGCTCACAGCTATACACGGCCTCAATTACCTTCAACTTGCAATTATAATAAGCCAGGCCTGCACTCTTGGCCAGCAAGTCATACCTTTAGGATATCTTGAACAAAAACGAAAGGCCATTTCAAAACACACCACCCACGTTCCCCTTTGCTACCTTCAGCCTGTCACCAAAACGCGGTTAAACGACGGGGCTGCGGTCAGGGGAGAGCGGTATCGCCCCAGACCTCCCGGATTCCACCACGCCGCAGGCAGCTACACCCAGACCACGGAACGCGCTCCGCTGAAAAACCCTCTTTACGCCAATTCTCAGGATTCACCTGTGCAAAAGGCCACTACATCGCTCTGCTACACGGAACACCTGCCACTATGCACGCTTTACCAAGCCGAATCCAGCCCTATTTTGAGGGATTTTAAGGATTTAGACGCGAGAGGCCGAGAAACGGCTTCCAGCGCAGCAGGACGCGGAGGCAGCTTCACCCCCGGCCTCCCCTTGCGGCACATCAGTAAAACCGATAAAGGCGGGAGCGCAGGGGACATCTCTGCTGCCGTGTGCCGTCGTGCTCCCGCAGAAAAGAAGGGCGAAACCGCACACGGGAGAAAGCCTCCTTACGGGGCGCGATGCGGAGCGAGAGCTCGCCCTTGAACGCTGCGCTCAAAACCCCATCCGCGAAGAGGGGGAGGGGAAACAAACCCAAATAAACGCAAAAAAAAAAAACCAACCCAAAACCAACAAAAAAAAGGGCAGACACAGCCTGCCCAAGGCCCTACACGAACACCACCCCGCAGCATGCACACGGCCCGCTCCCCAAGGACTCACACAAAGAGCCTCCTCGCAGGTCGCGCCCTCACCGCCGCACCAGGCCGACTGAAACTGCGGCAACTCCCCCCGCACCGCCCGCTTTATACCCGCCCCGATCTCGCGAGGAGAGGCTCTCGCAGCCCGCCTTGGGCTGCGCGGCCGCCTGCAAGGGCAGCATGACTCGGCAGGTTTGTGCTGCTCCCCCGAGGGGGTGCTCGATAGCGGGGTTGGTGCCTCTTATCTGAACGGAGACACGGCCGCGGGCTGTTGGAAAGCTGCAAAGGAATTCGAATAAATGGAGATAATGCGGTGGATGGTGTCCTGGGGAGGTGCCGTGCAAATGGGCAATGTAATGGTTGTAAACAAATAACGGGAAGATGATTCAGGCGGCTTATTGCAAGAAGAAATCGCTTTATTAACGTCTTAATAGGTCCAAGCTATAAATATTAAAAGTCATCAAAGAGGCGAAGGGTAGGCAGAATTTTGATGGAGAGTAAGAGATGGCTGACATGTCATTGGGATAGACTGGAGCTGGTGGTGATTTCAGTAAAGTCAGACTTCCTCTTACAAAGCAATAGGTGTTCCCAGTGTTACATAGATGAGGGGTCAAATCTTTATCCTCTCATTCTGCATTAGAAACTTCCTGCTCAACCTGAAACTGATTCCCAAGCTTTCATTGAGCTCCTTCAATGGGAAGACTGATCCAAGTCGTGCAAGTCAGCAGAAAGCTTAAAACTAAAATAAGAAATCAAAGTCTAACCTCTGAGGTTTGGGGAGTAGGATGGAAACACTTAGACACAAGCTACAGTTACTCACTTCAGGGAGTTTGCATCATTCACAGGGTGAGGCAACTGTTAGGAACACTTGGTGTCTGTGAATCCTTACAAGCATTTGTGTTTGGATCCAAGACTGAACTGAAGCAGTGTGGTGCTTTTTGAGGACCAAACCCTGAATTTAAATATAGAAGCTGTATTAGGCAATGAATACTAAAGGCCATTAAGGGTATATCCATGACAAACTGCTTGCTTAAGTCAAAAGTGATAAGGTGTTTTACTGGCTGATTTTTACTCATCTGTTTTGCAGTTTACAGTTGTGTTTCTTCTACCTGTTAAAACCTGATTATAAATTGTAATGTGGAGAAAACCATAAAGAATTAGCAAACTTTAAATGTTTGTAATCTGCACTGCTGTGTAGTGTTGCTGGGTGACCATACCCATATGGTGATTCACCCTAGAATGACTGGTTTCAGTTCTAGATGAAATTAGTCCTTAAATAATAAAAGTAAATAACATGCATATGCGTACTTAGGAAAAAAAAATCTGCACTCCCCTTAATGCAGATAATTTATCTGCTACTGTTTCTGTTGCTATAGCATGATGCTTAGCCTTTCACAAAAAAGAAATGTTACTTTCTTAACATCAGTGTTGTGATGGCAATCAACATCTATAAATTAACCCAGGCCTGTCAATGAACATATCAACCCCTATTGACCCTGAAAGGTCAAGCAGTCCTAATTAAAACCACTAGAACAATGTGGTCTTACTGCATCTCTGGCAGGTTTAGCAATGGATAAAGCAGTAATGACTTTCTCATGGTTTCAGACTCCCTTAATGCTTGTGCTTACTTCTCATACTTTCAGATGCATAATACACCCATTTCACATAGCTGTTACAACGCAGTTTGTTCCAGGTTTGTGCCTTAAGCATTGCATTTCCATTCATATGTCCATGGCCTCATTATTTTTAATTAGTTTCTGGGCTAGTCTTTCCAAACATCAGTTTCTGTAGGTTTTGGAGTGATAACTTGACACAGCCACTCCTTGTTCATGAGCAGATGGGTTTCTGTAGCCTCTTTCAGTCTTTAGATGCAAGATACTACTTAGATTGAAAAATCCCCCCAAACCAAAACCAAAACCAGACTTCTCCAAGAAAAACACAGCATGTCTGCCCAAGCAGGTGCTGGAACGACAGAGTTCCCACACGCTTTGCTTCTCTGCACTCTATTCTTCACACAGTGGCTTAACCATGCTCTAGTATTCTGCTAAAACAGCTGCCAGACAGGATCAGCTTGTACCTGGTTATTGTGGAGCATCACGAGCCCAAGTGCAGGCCTCTTTGCATCCATACAGATATGGCCACAGTAAGTGATTTATGTATTAACATGAGGAGCTGGCTGGCCCTGAAGTGTCAGAGTACTGAAATTACCCAAAGATTTCTGACTTTGTAACCATGCCAGATTTTGCATGGATCATTTTGTATCTCCCATGTGCACTGGGAATGGGTTCCTGATGTGAAAAACAAAACCCCCACCATGTGTAGAAACAAAGGCAAAGAAATAGGTCCTATATGAGAACACTACCACACGTTTAGGTTTCCACGCATTTTGTCAGAAAAGAATTTGGAGATTTTATGCAAGTGTATCCAGGACTTCTAGAGGAAGATGAATTTAGAACAGCAGTGTCATCTGGGTTTGGGCAACACTGGGCACACCACTTGAGCATATCCATGTTAGTGCAACAGTGGAGATGATCCATGCATGCCCTCTAAAGCAGCACATTAGGGCATCATCACACATGTTTTGCAGAGCTCATCACTGTATGTGCAGAACGTCTGCTGAATCCAGAACATGCTGAACATATCAGGGGTAATGGAAGTATAAAATCTTAGCCATATGGGACATTATAATATAATATATGCAAAAAAGTCACCTGAAAACTCAAAGCTCACATGTTCCCAAGCCGTGGGGCATTTACACACAAGCAGCTGGTGCACAAGAGTTTTAATCAAAACAATTACATATTATTAAATATACAATGCATGTGTTTGCTTTCCTTGTTTTGCTCAAGCAAAGACTGTTTCTAGGTCAAGATGATTTACATTACCTCTTCCTTCTCTGCATATCTTTTTTTTATTTAAATTAACAAACCTTGTAATTTGGAGAAAACTCCAGGAACTTGCCAACAAAGTTTGAAGCTGACAAGCAGGTAATCTTTATTGCAGCGCCAGGGGACACGGGGTATAGCTCCTCCTAACATGTCTCTCCCAGGCATTAACCAGGCTGTGGTTATATTGTCCTTAAACATACGTACTCATTAGGTTACATACATTACATCATACTTCTTAGAGAATGCCTCCTGTGTGCACACAAAATGTGGTAGTGGGCTTTCGGTTATTTCTTCATCACTTTGTTTTAGGATCATTGTCATATCAGTAACCACCAGGTGGTTCTGGAAAAGCTTAATTTAGTTATTTCGTTTTCTCTATAGTTGCTAGCAAAGGCTAACATTCTTGAGATTACTTATTTACAACCCTATTCTTCAATCCACCCTATTCTTCAATCAACCCAATTCTTCAGTTATTACTGCATGTTTGCATAATCACTGTCTTTTGATGGCAAAATTTTACAGTCTTTCTTACCTTTTCTCTAGTACTCCTTATTACATTACTGAAGGCTGAGGTTTATTAACATTTAAACGTGATCATCATATAATGATGCATCTTCTGTTGCATTAAGACTATGGATTTTTACTTATTTACAACCCTATTCTTCAATCCACCCTATTCTTCAATCAACCCAATTCTTCAGTTAGTACTGCGTGTTTGAATAATCACTGTCTTTTGATGGCAAAATGTTACAGTCTTTCTTACCTTTTCTCTTGTACTTCTTATTACATTACTGAAGGCTGAGGTTTATTAACATTTAAACGTGATCATCATATAATTCAAGCATCTTCTGTTGCATTAAGACTGGATTTTCAAATGGATTTATGACTGACAGGGTCTCCATAAGGATAAATCAAACAGAGCAGCGATTCCTCCCCCTTTCTTCTTTCCAATTTTCTATTTCCTGTTACTTTTCTTTGTCATCTTCTCCTTGCACTCTCCCTCCACTTTCCTGTATTTGGTCAAAACAGGCTGTGCAACAGAAAAAGCTGGTCACGTGCATGCCCAAGGGATTCATTAACCTTTGTGCCTTTAAGCCTCCTGACCAGGTTGGGTCAGAACAGCAAAGAATCTGCAGCGGAATTATCTTTCTGGAAATAAGTAACAGACTCTTCAAAGCCCTGCTGGGTATTTTTATTGCCTTATTTCTCATCTAATCGTACTGTTTTCAAATTTTGAATGTTTGTAAGTTATTTACAAAAATGGGAGCCTGGAGTAAAAGTCAAAACTGGTTTGGGTTGGTTTGGGTTTTTTTTTGTTACGCCTTAAGATTAGGTGTGCAGTCTTCTCTCAGTTGCAGGCCATAGACTGCTCCAGTTGAAAGCTGCATCTGTGACTACAGTAGTAAGGTTGTACATACCCGGAAGCAAAACTGTGCTGAAACCAGTTGGCTTTAATCTTCCTTTCAGTCTCCCTGGGATGAAGACGTTCACTCCTGAGCACCTGCAGCAGAAGGAGCCTCAGGCCTTTCAAGAAGTGCCACTTCTTTCTCTTTCTGCATCTTTCAGAACAAAAGGTGAAGCAAAACGAGTGTAACTGGCCTTGCACTTCACCTGCATTCTTGTTATTTAGGGCTGCAAATAACACTGGGGAATTCTGTTTTTCACCAGTAAAATCAGCTTTTTGAGGCCAAGACAAGGAGATTTGTATGTGAATTCATGCACTCGACCTTTATCAGTTAGGTTTGTATTTGTACTTCCCTCCATGGGGTGGATGGATGAATCTACCTGATCTATCGCACTCGGCTGTGACTGGGGGCTGTCTTTAGTTCCTGATGGGAACTGCACCGCGAGGAAAAGAAGGATGAAGAGAGCAAACCCAATGGATGACCCAGGAACAGGCCGTGCCGGGGGTGCAGACAGCGACCTGCAAACCCCTCGCCCCAGGACGGGCGACAAAGAGGCCGGCCCTTCCCGTCCCTGCATTGCTGCCTTATTTTCTTCCCTCTGGGCAGGGATGACCCCACAGGCTCGCTCAGCTAGCACCTCCCGCCCGGAAGCGGAAGCGCAAGCGCAAGCACGGGGCCAGGCAGCAGCGGTATAAGTGGTCGGCGGCGCGGTAAGGGGCTGGGTGATGCTCGGTGGCGGGTGGTGAGTGCGGTAGCGGTGGGGCATTGGCGGGGTCTTATCGCCCCCCCGACGTGAGGCTGTGCCGCCACGATAAGGGGGTGGTGGGCGCGCTGCCGCGACGAGGAGCGTTTGGCGCCTCTGGGGTTAGCTCCTGTTTGGGGGGAAGAGCGGTTCAGTAGCAGGGAGTTCCGTATTTTCGGTATATAGCTATTTGCATATTTATGCATGTTAATTGAATACGTATTCATATGCTTTTAACTGTTGGAAAACTTCTCCTTGAGTTTAAGGGATTAAACTGGATTGAAAGTGATTTGTAACTATGGGTTGATGTGCAGGTGTACTTTACACTTCTCTAGATAGTGGATCCTTCTAGATGGACTGCTTATGCTGCCTTTGAATCATTCTGAGCTTTAACTCTTTGATGTGAATATGGCGATAGGTGGGTATTGTAAAGCCAAATCCACATCTTACTTGTCTGGAATTGGTTTGCTCTGTGTTTGCTTTTGTCTTTGCCTTTCTACAAAGAGGCTTTCTGCTTTTTAATGAGCCACATAATGATGGCTAGCAGATATTGTGGTTCTCTTGCATCCCCTTGTTAGGGGAAGAATCTGAGTGGAAAGTATTAATTAGTGTATTGTCTTCCACTGTCTAATTCTGGCGTGTTTCCATTCTTCCAGGGGCTGTAGTTCTGCTCTCTCTGCAATGTTAATATACAGCCGTGTTAAATGAAGCAGGATGGGTCTTGGAAAATGTGCTGATGCTAGTTAGTGATTAAACGTGTACCTTGTCTTCTGGGGCAAACTCTTGCATTTAGGATGATTGCATAACATGGCANTGCTCTCTCTGCAATGTTAATATACAGCCGTGTTAAATGAAGCAGGATGGGTCTTGGAAAATGTGCTGATGCTAGTTAGTGATTAAACATGTGTACCTTGTCTTCTGGGGCAAACTCTTGCATTTAAGATGATTGCATAACATGGCTGTGTGAAGCATATGGTTCTGTCTTATCTGTGTTATAGGCCAGTGTGAATCAAAAAGTCTTAAGTCTACAGTTGTATTGTGTGATAGGAAAAGGGCAGTTTTAAACTAAAGAAGGGGAGGTTCCAGGTGGATGTGAAGAAAAAATTTTCACAATGAGGGTGGTAAAATACTGAAACAGGTTGCACAGACAAGTGCAACAGGTGGACACCCCATCCCTGTAGATATGCAAGACCAGGCTAGGCTTGGTTCTGAGCAAGCTGATCTTATGGAAGATGACCCTGCTTATTGCAGGGGGCTGGACTAGATGACCTTTGATGAAGGTCCCTTCCAACCCAAATTATTCTATAATGTACANTGGTAAAATACTGAAACAGGTTGCACAGACAAGTGCAACAGGTGGACACCCCATCCCTGTAGATGTGCAAGACCAGGCTAGGCTTGGTTCTGAGCAAGCTGATCTTACGGAAGATGACCCTTCTTATTGCAGGGGGCCGGACTAAATGACCTTTGAAGGTCCCTTCCAACCCAGATTATTCTATGATGTACGCAGGTACCTTTAAACAACTAAATTCAGATAAAAATCACCTGTTTGCTGGCTACAAAATGGCTACAATTCTGATAAGACAGTCACTCAGACTATATATAAAGTGTCATATCAAATGCTCTTTATTAGCTCTAACCCTGTAAAGAAAGAGGATAGATTTGATAGTCATACATCCCTTCAGGTGCTGAGCACTCCAAGTTACGCAGCATTGAATAGGTCTCTGATTTCATGCACAATGTGCTCTACAGACCTTGTCTGTATAAGGGGTTACCCTGTTTTTGTCACTTGAGCTATTAGGGATACTCTTACAGGAAAACAACTCTATTCATAATTTCTTTTTTCAAACAATTCTATTCATCATTTCTTCTGTCAAACAAATGATGCTTGCATGAGAATGTCCTGCCTTTTTAGATAAAGGTAAGGACCTGTACATGGTGTAATCACAGGTACCAAGCTGCCTGCAGACTCATCTGTTACAGCTTATCCCAGAACGCAGGCTTGAAGGCCAGGCTGTACGTGAATCACAGCACAAGGGAAGCCTGGACTTGCTTGGGTTAACTCTTAACTGGATCACAAGCTCCTTGGTGTACAATGGCCTTCAGGTCAGGATCACTCCAACTACTTTGTTAGGTGTCTCTGTAAACCAAGTGTGGTGTTTGATGTCTGCTGTAAATCTACAGAAGTGTGGCTTGAGAAGCTAAGCAAGAAATTGAAAATACAAACTTTATGTGTGAACACATCCATTGACTGATGAAGATTTTAACAACATGGAGAAGGCAGAGCCATTTTGGGATGGTATGCTGTGTGAATGCTCTGCTTTGAAAATATCCATTCCTCCTACATAGTCAGCTGTTCAACCAACATTGCATGCGTCCACTCCTGAGTTGTTTGGTTGGTTTGATTTTGTTGTTGTTTTTAAACAAATAATATGATGAGTTTGCACACAGCTGAACTTGGGAAGTAACTTCCTCAATTTCTGCTGAAATCAGCTAGCCAGCTTTGGAGTTCATCCTGAATGTGGTTTCGCTTTAGGAGTTTGACCAGAAACATAGATTGTGTGGATGTTGGGACACACTGTGAAAGCTTCCTTTTTTGTTAAAAAGCTTTGACACTCTTAGCAGATTGCTGTTTGTGGTAGCTATAAAGCCAGCAACAGGGAGTGGAATATCCTCCTAGACTTCTGTTCTGTTGAATTACACAGGGAAGATGCTTGGATGTCAATTTGAAGCATGAGAGCGAAGTCTAGGCTCAAGGGCTCCTTTCCTAGCCTCTCCAAAGTAACTGCTAATCTCCTTTATACTGGTAAAAACTGAAAAGAACCTACTTCATCTTTATTCTAGCATCTGTTTTTTATATCGGCATTTATATCTATTTTTTACATAGAAAAGGTAAATTGTTGCAGTTTACTGAATTTGTTTGCTTTTCTTCAGGCAAAAATGTCTGCAGCATGTGACTTCGTTGCACTCCACACTGGGCAGAAGATGCCTCTCATAGGACTGGGAACTTGGAAAAGTGAACGTGGCCAAGTAAGCGAAGAACAATGCAATATTGTGCTCTAGTGTCTGTGGCTTGTGCACCTTCTTTGGAGATCCTAGATTTGATGCCTGGATGCTTTGCTTGAATTGTGTTAGTTTTAGGCACACTGAAGTCAATGGAATGTATGTATTTGCATGACTTAAGGCACAAAAGCAGCAACAGAAGATCCTTTAAGACTTGTTAACATAGGCCTCAGGCAGTGCTGCACTGGGAGATGAATCCAGAAAGAGGCCAGCGAGTGAGGTGAGGCAGGAACAGTGCTGTAGCTATAATATGGTTGCTGACTTCCACTGCCAAATCCTCAGGCTGCCAGTTTGACCAGCTATTTCTTTGGCTTGGGCTGATGGCTGAGCTGAAAGCATTATTTTGGGAGATAAGAACTCCAGTTGGTTTTGTAATAAGTCCTGCTCCAGTGGTCAGCCTGTGTTTAGCAGAAAACCAGAATTTGCTTGGGTCATCCTGCTTTTAGACTAACATGACTAATGTGTCCTTAGACATTCATTCTGCTTCTAATGCAATGAATTGGCAAGCACCACACTGGGAAACAATCCTGTGTGTTACTACAAACTGTCTGTGGGAATGTTTGCACGCTGTGGACTGTGCCTCCTGTTGTAATTCTTCTCCTTGTCTGTCTTTTCCTCCTTGTTTCATTGAGTTAAAAGGTAAATTCTTGGGGGAAGAGGTTACATACACTTGCTGTGAAAGGCAATGTCCTTTGCTTGGTGGAATTCTTAGCTGGTATTGTTTATAATGCCTTCTGGATTATATGTATCTTTGCATGTCTGCACAGTAAATGCTGCATAGTNTATTGCTATAAAAGATAAATTCTTGGGGGAAGAGGTTACATACACTTGCTGTGAAAGGCAATGTCCTTTGCTTGGTGGAATTCTTAGCTGGTATTGTTTATAATGCCTTCTGGATTATATGTATCTTTGCATGTCTGCACAGTAAATGCTGCATAGTTTTGCATTAGCTGCATGATGGTTTTTGGAGTATATTGAACGATATTGTGTTTGTGACGTAAAAGGCTTCTCAAGATGTTGAGCTATTTTTCATACCAGCTGGAGGAAAATATGGGGAAAGAAGCTATAAAAATCAAATCTTTTCAAAGCCATTTCATTGTTGGTCTCCCTGTTCAAACAAGTGGGCAGAGAATGTATTTGGAACAGAAGCCCTGCTAATGTGGAAGCTAAGTTGGTGTGAAAGTTCAGTCAACCTCTTAAATGAGGATGAGAGCTGAACAATGAATGTTCAGCTCTGTCACTTAAACTGAAAGGATGAATTTCTGTGCGCTCAAGGCAGTTAAATGTATGTTGCCTAAAAACAATGCCTGAAACAAAACAAACAAAGTCTGAATACGTTGTTTGTTTTGTGCACTAACTGGTCTGAGGAAAGTGCAGCCTTATAAAAGAACCAGGGAAAATCCTGCTTGTGCATAATTTAAACCGAATCCAGATGGATTTTGCCATAGTAAGCAATGCTTCAGCAGCTGAACCCAGCCATCTTCTCTGGAGTCCCAGGGAAGCCATTGGGAATCGCTTCTTTAGAACATCTACTGTCTTCAACGACATTCCTAGAATTTCCTTAAAATCCCTTAAAAGAACATGATGTAGTTCAGGGAGAATAATTGTAATTATGAATTTAAGACTAAGACAAAAGCCTAGAGAAGCAGAACGCGTATTGACTATTTAATCTAGCTGTTTCACAAGTAGAGGCTATTTATGAAAAGCTTTTTGTGCAAGGGCTGCATTAGAAGCAAGAGTGGAAATGGATGGCTTTTAAATTATTTCAGGTAAATATTTTGCAGGTTGTAGTTGTTTTCTTTGTCAAGCTGCTTTTCAGTCTTGACTTTACTCTCTTGAGTAATCTCTTTAGTAGGGCTGTTACTGTTCCTGATACTAAACAACTTTGACCTTGTAGCTGGATCTTAGAAGTCCAGTACAAAGGTGTCATTGCAGCCCTAGTTTTCTAGATAATAAGAATATGGAGAGTAAATTATTGAATCTAATCTACATTGGAAGACTGTAGGATAATAAGATGTTTCCAGCAAATGCTGAAAGAGAAATTTGTTTTATGTGTTACCATAGGGACATGATGAGGGGCCATTGAATGGGAAGGGAACACAATACAGCAGCTTGTGAACTGACAGCATGAATGAGTTGAAAGAGAAGTCCATTCAGACAGGAGCATCAAGAATATCAGTAGCATGTTTTGGTTTAATATTAGAGCTTGATTATCTGTAATTCTTTAATGCTTTGTTCTCTTCTCTCAAGTGGGCCATGCTTTCAATCTGGAAGATTGATCCCCACCTGATGAACAGCCTAACCTGCTATGGCAGGGGCTGGTTCTGTGGGGGAAAGAGATGCTGGGCGTAGAGAAGTTGTATTTCTGTGTGAAACATCAGGAAAGCTGGAGAGGAAATGTGTGGAGAGCAAACCAGTCAGACTGGGTGTCTTGTGACAGGATTGCAACTATGGAGGAGGCTGTTTAGTTCTTGAAGTTTGTTAGAGAATCCTAGTTACATGCACAAAAAGTCGCTGCTCCTCGTAAGTATTGAGAGGGACTTGAATTCAACATATGAAGGATTGGAGGCAAAAGGATTTTATGGAACATCAGCTCTGAAGCTGACATTACGTACGTGGTACACTGAGTTCTTTTTCAGCAAATTGTAGTGTAGTATGGACAAACCATGATTTAGCAACACTTACTGGTCATTGCATCTGAATATGATGTGGGCCCATGATCTGTTCCTTTTTTCCTGTTTCCTGTCAGCAGATGGGACTGCTAAAACGTGGCAGCTTTTCAGGAAGTGCAGGAGACTCGGCCTTTTCTTTCCAAGTGTTTATTGACTGGGACTGTGAGAGGGAAGGCCTCTTTGTAATGGGTTGAGGCTGTGCAGAAGAGGCTTCCTGGTCACTTAAACTCTATGCTGCTTGGAAGCACAAAGTTGGCTTGTTAATATTTTACCTTGTGATGGGCACATTGAAGAACTGGAATTCTAGGCATGGAGATTATCTTGGATTGGGATTTACAGACTCATTTTCTGAATCTGCCACTGATTGTTAGCAATACAGTGTTCCTCCAACTTCAAAACCAAAAGAGGGTGGGTAGAAAGGCCAAGTCCCTTGACTCTATAACTGGGAGTGTAATTCCTAGGGCTTTACTGTACTATGAAGGAAAGTAAGACTTCAGCTACAACAGTGTGCCTATTTTGGGGCAAACCACTTAAAGAGAAGCATGAACCAGCTGATGTGACAGCAGCAGCAATGATGCAAGGTTTGGGAGAGGTGAATTGTGATGAGAGATGGAAGCACCTACAGTTACGTGGTGCAGAGGGGTTTGAGAGATGCATGTTGGCTCTTTCAAAAGGCACAAAAAGCCTTCACAAAGGGGAAGCTGTGGATTTCATGTCTGTAAGGAATACCATATGGCTCTTGGTTAGACACCTGAAAGGCTTTGAACATAAAGATACCTAAGCATTAGGATAGACTGCCTGTCGCTTACAAGAAGTGTTATGACAAATGCGTGTAGGAGTGGTTTAGACTTAGTTGGCCTCGCTATGGGGCATGAGGGTAGACTTGGTGATGTCTCAAGATCCTTTCAGACCTACTTTCTGTGGCTCTGTGATGCTACAGTGGTGAGTCACACTTAAGCTGTGTGACTCAACTTGCCTACTGGAAAATGAACGTAGTGATTGTTGCTTCCATAGCAGTTTTGACAGGCTAAACTAAAGAATAATGGGCAGTTCAAGGGATCCTTTGGCTGTTGGTACTTCACAACACAAACATCCAGAGGCATGTGAACCTCTTAACTGCTTCTGTTGTCTTTGGGTCTTTTCCCCCTCTGTCTCCCAGGAAATGCATGTCCCTGACTGAACATATTCTCAAAATTATAGAACTTTCTGTTAAAGTTCTTAAATTTACATCTATCTGTTATTCCCACCTCTCAAGAAATGCCTTTTTTTGCATGCTTTCTCTTGATGCCTTTTGTGTGGAGCTCTCAGTTCACATTGGAATGTCTTAGCAGGCTGAAAGTAGTTTATGCAAATACAAATTTAGCCCAAATCCAGACCTTATTTAAATAACCAGTCCCAGTTTTCAGTGCTAGAAATTTGTCAAAACATGCTGATACAGAAATGCAGCCTCCTGCTTATTGCTTTGCAGAGATATGTTTGGAGTGCTTTATCCTTTGTTTTTTGCAAGTGGTTCTTTAATTTTATGGCACATTTTGTGCCTATTTGGATTAAGCCCCCTTATTATCCAATAGAAGAAATGAGGGACTAATACAGACAAAGAACACTTCTGGTTTTACTTTCTGCTTCAGCTCCACAGCTCTCAGGTTTTTGAAGAGTAGATATCAAATCTTAAAAGCCTTTTAGTATGTCTAAAGTGATTTCAGAATTACCATAACCTTGATTGTATAGTGACCTAAGGAATGTCTTTCTCAAGGGCTGTAAATACCATCCTGCTGGAGAAAGGAAGAGTTTGCTTCACTGTTGTAACAGAAGTGCTTTGTGATCCTGACTAAGGGAAACTGGTCTGACTTTTTTCCTCTGAAAATGCCAAAGAATGCAGTCAGAGTAGCCTGTGTCTGCCTTTACTGCTGTTCTTGACAAGAAAACAAGTGAAATCCACCAGTAGAGAAGAGGTCTTTTTCCCCTTCGATTCCACCTTGTCTTTCTGTAGCATCTGAAAGCAGGACTATACATGTCTTTAATTGCTGTTACTAGTTTTGTTAGCTTTAAAATTGAAAATGCTGCTACTTTGATGAAACTGAAAGAAACCAATCTCTCTCCAGCCTTTGTGAACATGATTTTTTAATCTCTTGATGATAGAGATGTAATCTCTGTAAATATGTTGGGGCCCTATTGCATACACAGGGTAATTTATAATCTCACAGTCTTGAGAGACAAGTCAGTGAAGAGCAATGTATAGGAATCCCTGTATAGGTAGGATGCACTCTTACTGCAGCACTTTGGATGGAAAGATGTAAAAGAGTGTGTGCTTTCTTTCCACTGGAAGTCAAATGAAATAACATTAGGATTTTATTTAATGCTCATCAACCTAATGGAAGATGATGCCTGCAGTGGAATCTGTAGTAATTTTTGGTTCTTGTGCAGTTGGTTATTAGAAATCTTTATGCAGAAGCTACTTGTAAGTCCTCAGAAAGATGCCATTCTGTGTTTTGTTCTTTGGTTTCTAGACCTGCTTCATATCTGAGGTCTGCATGTGAAGATGTTTTGTGCTTGGGCTTCATTAGAGCTTTAAAAAGCAAAAAGATTGGCAGTATGGTGCCTTGGTTCCCAACCATTCTGGCTTATGTGTAATAATACATAGCGAGGGAAGCGTTGCTGTTGGTTACACCTATGTCAGCAATGTGGAAAGCAAACTGCAGAGTTGTCAGCATCATCAGGAGATCCCCTGCAGGCCATGAATTAATGCACAACAGTATAATGACTTCCATTGTTGTGCAGTCAGTGCAAAAGAGACCTGGAGAAAAAATGCACCATAAAATATCGTTATCTTAGGAATTTAAGTGTGAGCAGTTGAACCAACCCCAAATTCTGGCAATTCTGGAATTAGAAACCAGGCTCTTCCTTTACAGGGAGATAGGAGATATAATAGGAGATAATTAATGGATGAATCCTCATCTATTAGTTTAGGAAATTTTGTCTTCCTGTGTCATCATTTATTTAAAAACAGCTTCTTAAAGCGCATTTTACATTAAGAAAAGTGAGAAGTATGCTTAATAATTAATCCCTATTCTATCTGGTGAGTTCTTGCATGCTTGGCCTGTGTGCATGGCCTATATTCTTGTTACTCTTGTCTGCTAGTAGTTCGCCCTTCACTCCTGTGCCACAGAGGACCATATCCTACTCTTTGAGTCTCATGACCTTATGTACTTTGGGGGTGTTTGTCACTAAGTCCCTAATTTTTGATTCCTTCCCCCCCAGTGATGTGTCCCTTTTCAGTGGTCACATTGGGTTATCTGTTTCTGATTACAGGTGAAAGAAGCAGTGAAACATGCCCTAAGTGTGGGTTATCGCCACATCGATTGTGCAGCAGCTTACAGCAATGAAACGGAGATTGGTGAGGCTTTCCAGGAGTGCCTTGGGCCCAACAAGGTAAAAACACAACAGTCGCCACACTGCTTGGGTATTGTATCCAGATTCACAACTGTCACCTGAAAGTAGACTGTAAAGTTAGCATCTGGGGCTTTTCCTCCTGGTCTATCCCAGATGTTTGTTACTAATCAGGAGCAGGCATGAAAGAGGGCTTTCTCTCCTCTTATACCCATCCTGGCTGCCAGGAGGAGGAAAGATTTTCAGGAATATTTGCATGGAACTAAAAAAAAAAATGCCCTTTTTAAAAAAAATCCCTGCCCACCCCTTTTTCCCCTTTCAAAGTATCCCATTTTGGCTGTTCAGAAATCAGAGGTACCAAGAATCAGTAGCTATGATGTAAAATATTTGTGCAGTGATTTATATGAAAGGTGCTCTTTTTTGCTGCTCGGGGGTAGCATGGTTGGTGGCCATAGCAAATTTGGTGACTGTGGGGCTTTTTTGGTTATGGACAAAATAATAGTAAGTAAATATGTACTCTGTTTTAAAGAGTGATTGCATTTGAAGGTTTGATAACTGTGGCTCTGGGGCCTGCACTAGAGAGTCTGTGGCCCAAATATAAGGTAATGCGGCAGGCATTCCTATGGGTGACCCCAGGTGGAATCTTAAATTCATTCTCTTGCCCTCTTGTTAGCTCAAGGGGTCAGAAGGATTGCCTGTACGCTTGGAGCTCATGGAAGGGAAGTTCTTATGTTCCTGCTTTACTGCTGTTCTTGCCTTGGCTTTAGGGCAATCCCTTTGTTATGTGATTAGCTTAAGAGAGGCTGCTTTTAGCTTGTTCCAGGGTTTCCTTCCTACTAGATACGGTAACTAACACAGGGAAGCATAGGAAACTCTTACTCAATTCGTATTAGCTAGCTAAGTTAAGACTAGAATTTGTAAAACATCTTTCTCTTTGATAACAATGTCCACATGTGAAACAGAAATAACAATGATTTGTGGAGATGAACAGGGAATTAATTATTCCATCTTATAAAAAGTATAGACTTGAACGAAATTTGGTCACACAAGACAGTGAGAAGTACCCTCTGATGCTGTGCTGTGCTTCAGCTTGCTAAATGTGATCTTCCTTTTGCATTTTATACTTCCTAGTCAAGCAACTCTCTATTTGTTTAATTTCTGTGTCTTACCCTTCCAATACACAGGGTTCAGGGCACTCAGTTCTTAGTGTATTTCTTCCAGAACCTAGAATCTGAAGTGCAGAGCTTTGGGGAAGCTTCTCTTTATTTTCCCATGCCCTTCCCATGAGAAGCATTCCTGATGTATAACATGTGATGGGTCTAGTAAGTTAGCTGGTTGTGCCTAGAAAATGTGAATTGATAGATAGAAATTACAAAATTCACATAGGAATAAACAGAATAATCTTTCCTTTGGCCATATGACACTTAATAGTGGCTTTTAGCCTTGAATTGGGAAGTTTGGGAAGTGTGCGTGGAGAAGATTGTTTTGTATTTCAGAACTTACAATAACTTGCTAACTCTCTGGTATACTTGAGGACTTGCCAGTGTGTGTGTTTCTCTTGCTTTTCTCTATCTAGTGTATTTTGAAAGGTTTAATTTGTGGGTTCCGTGTGTTACCTCTTTTATTAAAACTTAAATTGTTCTCTTGGTTTTAAAGGTATTGAGGGAATTGCTGCAATTCTCTTCCTGAACTTGTTCCAGTAAATTATGCTCCCCTCCCTTTCTTAAAGGTTATTAAAAGGGAGGACCTGTTTGTAACATCAAAGCTCTGGAATACCAAGCACCACCCAGAAGATGTAGAGCCAGCACTAAGGAAAACACTTGAAGATTTGAAATTGAATTACTTGGACCTGTACCTCATGCATTGGCCTCATGCCTTTGAGTAAGTTCTGTGCGGAAAGGGCACAGATTTTAGAAACCCCAGTTTTACATTAGTGGCTGGTGTTATATCCTCAGGACCTTCTTTGTGAGCTGTGAATTTCTTCCTGAGTATTCTGCCTGCAAGATGGGTTTTCTTAGTGTGGCTAAATAGTGTAGGTCTTTGGACTGTCATATAGACATGACTTTCTACCCATAACCTGTGCACTGATTCATATTTGGTCTGTGTGGTCAGTTCAGTTTTTATTCTTTGAATTTCAGTTTGGTGGGAGTTTGTTTAGATTTTTAGATTTGTTTAGATCGGGTTTGTAGCTTGTCTGTAAGCATACAGTAGAGGAGACAAAACTTGTTTTGTGCAGTAGTATTCTAAATAGAAAAAGGATGATTGTTCTTATTATTTAGCAATGATGGGGCTGCAAAAACGAGTATTAACTCTTCATTTTGAATCTGTAAGCAGTTACTTAAATTTTTTACTAGTGAGAACAACTAGGCGATGAAATTAGGGTCACTAAACTCAGTTTGGCATGAGTGACAAAGGTAGGTAACTGAAACTAGTCTAACTGGGATAAAGTAATAAAGCTGTGTGTGACAAGTTCCTGTACTGAAGGTTACCATCTTATACTAGCTGAGAATTTGGTTTGCTGTGATGTAAAATCTTTGAGTTGTAAATATATTAGAAGTTTAAATAGCCTGGTGCCTTCATCCAGGCACTGGGGAAGTGTGGCAGCTTCTAGGTCTGCCATTGACCTACAGGGTAACCTTGAGGAAATAACAAAACTGCTTTGTGCCTTTGCTTTACTTATCTGTAAAATGAGAATTAAGCATTTGTAAAGACCACACTTTTCACTAATAGTTATTAACTGTACTGGAGTGGCCAAGCATGCATTGTCATGGTGACATCTGTATGAGGAAATGAAAATTACTTCTTATGACATTTTAATTGCAGTAATTCTATGATTTGAGGAAATGAGAGATGAGGAAGTGTTCCAGTTAAGTGCTAAATGCACTTATCCTACAGCCTCATCAGAAACAGAGTTCCTTGCTTTATTTACATGCAGATGTGGAAGCAGTTGTTGGTCCTCCCCACCTCCCCTTACAATCAGTAAAATGGAAGGGGGAGGATAAATCTCCTGACCAGATGCTTGCATGGAGACATGCCCCTGTCAGTTTAAGGGGCATCTATCTGTTCTGCAAATATGAGCACCTTTTGACTGCGTCTAGTGATACAAGCTGAATTTTACAAAGCATACAACACTAATACTGATGGGAGAGATGCTTGCAGTATAAATGTATTCCTCAGCCTAACAGAATGAGGAAGTGTGGCCAACTAGAGCTGGTTTAGAGGAAGAACTGTTAAAAAATCCCCCATTATGAAACAGGTTTGGTTTCCAGTTGATTGGAAAAAAAAACCCCAACAAACCCCAACATTAAACACTGCTTTGATAATGACAGGTAACACAAATATTGATGTATGCTTAGGTATTACTAAGATTTAAATTAGCTTCATGCTGTGGAAACTGTTGACAAAACTGCCATTCTAATAAAGCAGTTTCATGTTTTCTCATTGGAAACTGTTCACTCTCCACTCTGCCTCAACTGTTGCACTGTGTGGCTACCTATAATGCCTGGCTACCTATAATGCCTATTGCTCGGGGAAGCTGAGCAAACGAATGTTATTTAATTAGAAATAGACTTCCATCTGGAAATCACAGTGGCTATAAGTCTTGAAACTTATAATCTCTGACTTTGTGTACTACTATTGACATACGAGGCTGCTTTTCTGAGTTGGGAGCTCATAAGGCTTTTNATTGGAAACTGTTCACTCTCCACTCTGCCTCAACTGTTGCACTGTGTGGCTACCTATAATGCCTATTGCTCGGGGAAGCTGAGCAAACGAATGTTATTGAATTAGAAATAGACTTCCATCTGGAAATCACAGTGGCTATAAGTCTTGAAACTTAATCTCTGACTTTGTGTACTACTGTTGACATATGAGGCTGCTTTTCTGAGTTGGGAGCTCATAAGGCTTTCGGAGTTATTTTTGGTTCTAGATTTATCAATGATATGAAGAAGAACTATCTCCCCTTGTCCCCAGCTCTCATTTCTCACACCATGTCACTGCTTAGCTGAGCAGTGTAAGGCAGCCTCTTAGATCTGAGCTAGCAGAGTCCTGCACTGGTTACAAGAAGCATGCTGCCAGTGGGATTACATGTACCCCTCCAAGTGTGGACTCCTCAGAGGCCAGTCATAGCCCTTTGGCAGTGTGGTGGTGTCACTTGGCAGAAGCAGGTTCATTGTGTGGGGCTTGTGTTTTGCTTTATCCTGTTGTTTGAATGGGTTGGTATGACTAACTGGGAACACACCCAGCCTATAAGCGACATGTACGTGTTAAGACTTCTGTGAGAATCTGTGCTTGTATCAAGTACTGACACTACTATAGAGTCCAGAGGGAGTGGAAGGGCCAGTGTAGTTTGAATACAATCTCTTCTAGACAGCTCTTAACCCAAAATCCCTTTTGTAGTGGCTCCATACAGACTATAAAGAATCAATCCTCTCAAACTGAAAAACCAAAGCTACCTTCTGAGTTGGTGCTCTCTAAATCTAAGCTGTTTTGCTAGGATCAAAGTGTGCAAAGAGCTGCTGCGTGTATATGGTGGCTTATCAGTTATCTGTGTAGTCACTACTATATAGGTAAGTAGGTCAAAGTACTGTATAACAAGTTGACAAAGGAAAGACTGTATGTGAAATAACCTTTTATAGGCAAAGTCAGCATAATTCATGCATTGAACAGACAAATATGCTTAGTATATACTTCACCCTTTAAGCTATGTGCAAGCTTTAAAGACCACAGGAAGGCTTCTTTTAGTGAAGAACTATAATATAAATGTGGTGAATGTACTTACACTTTACCTTTGCTACTGTAGACGAGGGGACAACCTCTTCCCAAAGAATCCTGATAACACAATGCGTTACGATTACACTGATTACAAGGATACCTGGAAGGCTATGGAGAAGCTGGTAGTAAAAGGTCTTGTGAAAGCTATTGGGCTGTCAAACTTCAACAGCCGTCAGATCAATGATATACTAAGTGTGGCTACTGTCAAGCCAGCTGTGCTCCAGGTAAGTTAAATAAAGAAGAGGACAAATACCTTTTCTGTTTTTCCATCAGTGAAGAATCTTCAAGCCAATGCTGTGTGTTTAGCACAAGGTGTTCAGCTTCTTATGTACAGGGAAGAATATAGTCAGCTCTGCAGGAGTAGGCACACAGAGCCTATCATTCCAGGAAGATTAGTTTGTTGGGGAGGAGACCTGTGTCCACATTCTGTGGTCATTTATATCTGCTTGGTTAAGCAGGTCTGTGGGAAGACTTAGTCTTCTCTGTGAGGGACAGTTCAGGCTATAAGAAAGAAGCATTGTGAGAGAGTAACTTGAATCGCTTCTTAGAGAGTTTCTTTGCTTGTTGGATGCTGTTTGGTACATAGGGAAAATCCTGCACTATAAACTTAGATAATCTGTTCTTTTTCCTGTAAATGTAGTCTACCAGATGCTTTTTCATTCTGGTAGTGAGTTATTCTCATAAGGATACCTTACTTAAGTTAAACCTTATCCTTATAAGGTTTTTTAGAATCTGGAATGAGCTCCTGTGATGTGTTTGGTTCCGCTGTGCTCTTGACTTCCTGGGCTTCCTATTTGTTTAGAGTTTTATGTTGTTATCTATTCTCTAACCACTCACTGTGGGTCATTTTAACAGGTAGAATGCCATCCTTACCTAGCTCAGAATGAGCTGATAGCTCACTGCCAGAAGCGAGGACTGGTTGTCACTGCCTACAGCCCCCTTGGTTCTCCAGATCGCATGTGGAAACACCCAGATGAGCCTGTGCTTTTAGAAGAACCTGGGATCAAAAAACTGGCAGAAAAGTACAGCAAGTCACCTGCACAGATCCTCCTCAGGTACAGGACAACTGCCAGAGAGGGTGGTGTTTGGGGCCTGGCCTTAAATGAAGCAAAACACTCACATTAGAAGGAATCTACTTAAAGTGTGTGTTCTTTTGCATTGGTGGGGAGTTAAAATCACAGGGAGTGCCAAAAGCAAACCCCGTTTGGTGCTTGTTTTACAGAGTTGGTAAAGTTGGCTCTGCCTTAGGGCAGGTGGATGGACTAGATCAGAAGGGTCTGTTCAGGGCCAGGATGCATGCCTGGGGCAGTTCACAGATTTCCACTGTGAAATAGCAGTAGCATAACTGCAGCAGTGAGCCGTGATTGAGGGCCGCCTAATGAATATGCATGTGGCCAGTTGCTAAGCCCTTGAGTGCTTGTTGCTGCATTCAGGTAGGCTCTCGGGAAGAGGGGCTGAGGAAGGGATCTTACTTCTCTGCACTGCAGAGCCATTGGCTACTGGGAAATGAGATGGTTGAGTAACATCCAGAATGTGATTAGCACCTTGTAAAATAAAATTGGGTTCTAGCCTCACCTTTTGTTTTGTTTGTCTGGCTTTGGATCTATTAATTTCACTAGCAGAGTCTTGGGCAGCAGCAAGTTACCCTGCCAGCTGAACACGTTCAAGGTTTTGTGCTTGAGCCACTAGACAAGCACTTGAAGGATCTGGGTTTTCTTCTGGTTTCTTGGTGGCTGCGTTAGAACTTGCATAAAATGCTGAAGCACATTTTTGTGACTTTCTTGGGCTTCTACTTAAAGCACCTGAAACTTGGTTGCTTTTTCAAGGCATGAATGTCTTCCCCTTGTTGATTAATTCAGTGGCTACTGTCTTGCTTGAGCTTGCATATACTCATGCTCCTAATAGAATACAGTGCTATGCCAGCCCTCTTCTGGGTATTTTTTTTTCCCATAGAAACATAAGTGGCATCTCTGCTGACACAGGTTGTTACTCAGCCAAAATAAACATTGTGGGTTTTGGCTGCACACACAGAGAATCTCTCTCCTCCCATTAACAGATGGCAAGTGCAGCGTAAAGTGGTTGCCATTCCCAAGAGCGTGACTCCTGCTCGCATTCAGCAGAATCTCCAGGTAAGTATAAAGGAAAGGAGCTTCAGCCGTGCCCTTTTCATGTGAGTAATATCCTGTCCTAGTACTTGCAGAGCAGTAAGCTGAGGCACTTGGTTTATACTCGTTTGTCAGTGTATGCATAGGCTTGAAAAGGATGGTAAAGACTTTTGGAAAACAAACTTGATGTGTTTTAAGCAAGTGTGTGAGCATGTGCACATGGACACATGCAGAGTCTTGTTATCAATGTACTTTGTAGAAGTCTGAGTGGAAAATCTTTACTGAAATTTATCTGAGGCACAAATCTATCGAACAAGGGAGTCTTCTAATGACATTCAGTGGTTCTTACTGATGAATAGTAGTGGCTCTACCCTGTAAGTGGGGGTTGGTGACTCTGCAGCAAACTGCCATGCTAATGATGCTGAAGGAGTAAGTGTGGTTCACTTTTGCTCTGAAGTAGAGAGCTCACTTTAGAAATTATGTGGAAACTCTGACTTCAGATAATCTTAAGGGAGTCTCTGAATCACCTCCTGTGATCCTTTTTTCAGCCCTTAATCATAGAGATTGGCTGGTTATGCACTT
The DNA here is from genome assembly GCA_002631895.1 of Agapornis roseicollis. Lineage (NCBI taxonomy): Eukaryota > Metazoa > Chordata > Aves > Psittaciformes > Psittacidae > Agapornis > Agapornis roseicollis. Next base: position 121,979 of record NDXB01002354.1, on the reverse strand, counting down.
GTTAGGAATTGTTTCTATAACTGTTATTCCCATTAAAACAAATCTTGCTGTGTAGTGAACTGCTAGAAATCTCCAGAAACTCCAGTAAATTCTGCAGTTAGCTGAGGTTTAGTGCTGTGTGGGAACAGAACATTGATTCAATTGGTAGGACTGACTTGGTACAGTCCAACTGCTTTTTATCTTTTTGGAAGAGTGCTATGCAGTATCAGTGTAGGCTTAGAGCTGGCAAGGTATGAACACCTCAGACTTTAAGCCTCTGTTTGTTGTTTGTTATAAAATGAGTTTTAATGGCAACATCTTGTTTATGAAGGTAAGACAAACTAATTGTAACCTATGGTTATAAAGCCTCTTGCTTTGTTCTCAGGTGTTCGATTTCAGCCTCACAGAAGAAGAAATGAGCCACATTGGAAGCCTGAATAAAAACTGGCGTTACATTGTGCCAATGATCACGGTAAATTTCTCATGTTTCTCATAGTTTTTGTTATGTGCATGTGGCCACAGCTTTGGGTTTTTGCATTTTTATTTCTTGTACTGTCCCCATCAGAACTACTTACTCTTAAGCAGTATGCATAACTGTGTTAAGTGGAAGATGCACTTACCTCGTCTTCTTAAGGTATCTAAGATGAAAGAATTTTTCAGAAGCTAAGTACAAAAAAGGTAGCTTTTTGAAATCTTTCCTCCTCTATTTTGGCTACTGAAGGAGTTCTCATTACAAACCTGTCCATGGGCCTTTAAGCCAGAGTCCCGTCTTACTTCAGATCTCTTCCAAACTCTTGCTGATATGTCCTTCTCAGGTACAAACAGGCCAAGGTCCATGGCATTCCTTCAGAAGTAGTCCTTGTTCCAGCTGTCCCCATCTGCTTTATACCTTAAGCCGGTGAAGACTGAGGGTACTTTTAGTTCTGCATACTCATCATAGAAGTCATGTGAGGGTAATCTGTCCACTTCCCTCCACTGACTGTCCCCCCTTTCAAAATCTATTTTAATGGCCTTCCTCCAATGTAAGGAGCTTGGCTTAGGCTGTTCTGTTTTTCTGTCCACATCCATTAGCTGCTGCAGCATCTTTTAGCATCAGTAGTTTTACTCTTGTCACATGAAACTTTCTACCTCATCTGTTGGCAGTCTGGTTTTAGAGAAACCAAAGCCTTGAAGTGTTGAAGTCCTCTTGGTCTTCCTTTATATTAAAGGAACTACCCTGGTTCCTTTCCCCTCAGTGCATAACAAAACCCCAAACCCAAGTCAGTGCCATGCTGTCTCCTGTTTTCATAGCATTCCTCATTTCTTACTGTCCTGCTTCTGATTATGCCACAGAAAGCTGTTGCCATTCACTTGTGTGTCACCGACCACCAGACTGTGCTATAATCAGTCTGAAGTGATTTATCCCTTCTCTATCATACAGTACACCGCATAGACACAGTAGGTCTCTGCAGATTTGGAAGCTGTCAATCATACCCTTGCCTCTGCAAGCAGTTTGTCTACCTGCAGATTATTCTTTGTTAGTCAGGCAGTGGCTGCTGACTATAGGAATTCTTTGGGGAAAGCTTTTCTCCAGGATTTCTCATAGAGCTTTTTTGAGTACTTGACCATGTCAGTGACTAATCTGAATTAGCAAAAATAAGTGACTGTGGGAATAACTGTCTCCTATCAAGGGTAGATACTGGTTACAGCTTTCACTGTTTGTCATACTGGAGCTTCCAAGAGCTTCAAGGCCGTGCTCTTAACTGTATGTTGCTTCAGTATGTGTGTGTAACTGTAAACTCCCCCATCCCTGCAACCAAAATTATCTTTGTGTTTATGGATCAGGAGCCTGTACACCAAACGGGAAGCATAGCTCTGATCTGTGTGACTGCAGTAGTGACAAGCACACCTGCTGCTGACACGAGGTTTCTTTCAAGTGCTTTGCTACTCATGCTGCAAACAAAGTTGTTTTGTTAATGAAACTGTAAAATACATTAGGATGTAGCCTCCTTGGATGAGCCCAGCTAAGTCATGTGCTTTTGTTACCTGGGAGACCTGATCAGATCACAGTGATTCACAAAGCAGAGATCAAATAAGAGTTCAAAGTGCTAGCCTATCCAACTAGAAAAAGAGGGAATGATGCAGCTGGGCTTCAAAGATACTGCCATATTGTCAGATAACACGATGGGAAGAAGCACGATGAGGAGAATTAACAGGTGACTCTGCAGCTGTAAGATCTCTAGTGAAACCTTTTGTCTCCTGCCCATCCCTTCTGGCCTCAAAGAAAAGAATTTTCATCAACTGTGAATTAAAGTTCCTGTCTATCCCTTTATGCCTTCCTCCTTTCTGAGTCAGTTTCTGGATTTCAGCGTGTGATACAGCAGTGATATCAGAGCTTCTGTCATAACTGACAAGACAGTTTTTCCTTGTTGTGCTTCATTGATAAGTAACCACAAGATCTTACAGTTGTGCCACTCTTCTCCACATTGTCTTGTCTAAAGCCTAAGGAGAAGCTATTACATTGCATGTAAGCAATTCAAGTTGCTTTATGCTTTTTAACAATTCATTATCTGCATAGAGGGTGGAAATTACATTGCATCGGCCTGAAATCCCAAACTTCTGGAAACACCTAATTGGGCAAGGAATATACTTAATTGAAGCCTGAATGACTCAAGCCAGGAAGAGGAGGAGTGATGGTGTTGTACACATAATGATCTCTTTCTGATAGCTTCACTGACCTGCTGTGTGTTCACTGCTGATTTTACCCCACTGCCTTCTCTCAAATTCCTGTGCTAGACTGGAATCAGGTACCTGAAGCATTGCTTCTGGCAGCTGCTGCCTTGGCATGCTGTGACACTTGTACACAGTTTTAAAGACTGCCTTCAGTTGACAGCTTCATTTCAGCTTTATATTAATCTGAGCATGAGTCAAACCTTAACATCTTAGTTTTGTGCTCTGTAGTGCCCCCAAGTGACCAATTTCACGCTTCAGTAGTCCCTGTGACATTCATTATTAGGGATTCCAGTTGATTTGAAATGCAGGCTTTATACTGAAGCCTACTAGAGGGACCTAATTTGAGTTCTAGCTGAATGGTGCTAGTCTGTCGCCCAGGGAGGTGTGTGTGTCTACCAGTGCTGCACCTAAATTTCCCCAGACATTGCAGACGAGGAGCAGCAGTTTACCTCTGCTCTTTGAGGGGTGTTGCAATGGGCTTAGTGCCAATAAAAATGCTTTAAGTCTGCACATCTGAATGCTTAGGTGTGGGATTTGAGACTTCTGCATGACCATATCTGCCTTTGGGCCAGCTGGAGCCTCTGTTTCATTACCTGTGAATACTGGTGTCAGTATTCCCCTTTTACAGCTGGAGAAGCTGGTCTTCCACGGAAATGTTCTTAAGCAAAAAGTGCTATGAGGGAGTTCAGTGACACTGTTAATGCTTCAGTCTATGACCCTGAACAAGTCATTCAAATGCATTTCATCTTACCCATGCGTAAAATTGGCAGCCCAGCAACTCTCTATCATGGAAACAAGCTCCAATTCTAATAAAGTGTTTTGAAGTCTGCATGTTACAACATTGACTCAATAACAGCTACAAGGCAAAAGGCTTTTAACTATTCTTAACCTAATTCCTCAAGTCTCAGCAGCTTGAAAGACTTGCTCCAGGCTACAGAAATCTATCTCCTTTGTTTAATGAATTTTTAAGTTTTCCTTTCACACAGTGCTAGGAGGACTCGGGAGCAGGGAACCGGCTCTTGTTTAAGCTGAAAAAGACTCCCAGACGTTTGAATCATCCTATCCCAGAACTTGAGATCATGCAGACCTTGAAACTGAGAGCAAGAATGAATTTCTATCCTTCTGACTTGAGTCTATTTGTTCCACAGGTGGATGGCAAGCTCGTGGCCAGAGATGCTGGACACCCCCATTACCCCTTCAATGACCCCTATTAACTACTAGAAAACAAGGAACATGCTCCTCTGCATGTCATTCAACAAAATAATTGTTTCCACAGTTTGTCAAATCCTCTGTCCAAATGGAACCTTCCTTCCTGAGTAGGTTTACTTACACTGCTCCTGATTGACCTCCTTTCTGGAGATACTGTAGCTTCCCTGTTAAAGTTCGTGGATTTATTACAATGACCATAAACTTGCTCCTGGAAGTGTCAATCGTTTGGGAATTAGATAAATAGTGAGGGAGTCTAAATCAAGTTCCTAACATATTATCAGGCTAGGGCAATACTTTGGGGTTAGTATCTGTGAAACGGTTCTGAAGGCTTTAGTTATTGCCAAAGCAGGGAAACAAAAACCACAACAAGGTGAAGGAATGAAAGCAGTTTAAGTCTACACAACTGCTTAGCCATCAACTTTGGTATCTTTATCAGGAATTTTTTTACACAGGGAATAAAGTAAGCTGTGCTGTGGTTGCAGTATGTCCATAAACCATGCACTAAACCCCAAGTAACCAGCCATGCCCAGTGCTTTTTTATCCACTTTGAGTACCTGTGGGACTTGGAATTCTCCCTTTTTCCTTTTTCTTGTAATTTGCCTGTAGATTTGAGAAGAATGAATGCACACCCTGGTGCAAGCCTCTGGGGCAGGCTTCTGTGTTGCTTCTCACATGGGTAGGTTTTGGCTCTGACAATCCTGTCACAAAAGCATCCAGAATGCTTTTGCAAGTCTTGTAGAAAATCAACCTGCTTTTCCTGAGCAGTTTCCCAGTGTCTCTTTACCAAGGATGCCCAGTTTGAGTTTTGGAAGGTCACAAGATTTTAAGAACAAAGACCTGTCTGGGGGCCCCTTCCATTTTAATGGCACATTTTGGACTGGTGCTGGGTTGATGCTGAGCTGGTCCTGCCCTGTTCTTCTGACCTGCTGGCAACACTGGGCAAGTCACTTGCCTTTCCTGTACCTCTTTTCCTACTTGCCATGTCTCCATGTTACTCCATGATGGGAACTAGTTTACTGAGTGCAGATACACTGCTGAGCAGGACTAGAATTCCAACTCCAACATCAGTTCAGTCTTTAAGGGATTGCTGGACAATCAGTTCAGTCTTTAAAGGATGGCTCCAACATCAGTCTTTAACAGACATTCCTTAAGGGAATTGTCCAGCCATCGGTACAAAGGGTGTGAGGTGATAGCACCTACCAGTGCTCTGAAGGTGATACCATCTGTGGCCTTAGCAGTGTTAACACTTTACTTTGGTTTTCTCTACCTGTAAAATAGGCTTAGTGCTCGTTTGCCTTGGTGCAGGACCAGTAGCAAGGCAGTTTCTAAAGGCCTCTCAAATGTAAAACAATGGCACTCTCTTATCTCTGTCGATGCCAATCAGAGACAGTCATAGACTTCTTTGCTGCTGGATAAAAGAGAGTGTAACTGACTTTAAGTGAAATAAAGAGCACTTAGAAAGATAATCCTCTGTATTCAGATAGTTCCAAAAATCAAAGGAATTAGCTTCTTTTCGTTTTGATGACCTCATTTACAGTAGGCCTGTAGTAAACTACATGTTCAATTCAAGCACAATGCTGCCTCAGGTATTTCCTGCCCTGGGCCTCACAGCGTGCAGCTGAACGGTGACAAACCTGTTTTATCACTCTGTAATCCTTATGTAGAAGCCCAAGAACTCTGTGTTGGGTGTTTCCTAATTGCTGCTGAATTTACCTCAATGGAGAAAGCCATTACAGCTCCATTAACATTCTTTACTAGCCTGGAACGTTTTCTTCCTAGGGAAATGAAATCCCTGCCGTTTGGGCTTTTATTATTCTAATCAAAGGCGGGTGACTTTAAATACAGTTCTTACTGCACATCAGTAGGGAAGCAATTTTCCTTTGCAGGAGCTGTGTAGGATGTTAACAGCAGTCATCATGGCCAAGGAAAGCGGCTTTTGTTACATCTATTTCCACTTGCATGTCTTAAATAAATACTGTGCTCAGTGTATGACTTCGGGACTGTTTTCCCCCTCTTTCCTGTGAGTGCCCCAATTAACTTTTTGCAGTTACTTCCCTTAATGAGAGTAAGCAAGCAGGCAGAGAATTCCTAAGAAAAGCAGTTAAATTGTGCCTATCAAACCCGCAATTCCCAGCTCTGTTACTCCATGCGCTAACACGGGTGCCGTTAGGGCCGCTGAACTTTTATCTTGAAACAGCGCAGGGGAAAACGAGCATCCAGCTCTCTGCCGATGGCTTTCCTGTCCCTGTGCGAGGTCTCTGCTGCTAACAGCTACAGCTGCAGCAGCCATGTCTGCCTTGTCTGCTGGGAAACGCATGGGCTGAGGTTACACCAGGACAGGGGCCCCAACCGTGAAGTGGAGCATTACGAGCCCTTGCAAACGCGGGCTGGATGTGCCCCATGGCAGGGAGCCCCTGTCCGCTGCCCCAGCCAGGTCAAGGCGTGCGGCCCGCCGGAGGGGTGGGCTCTGCCTGCGAGGGGCGAAGGAGACCCGCAACCGCAAACACAGCGTCTGCCTTCTCCTTGACGGACGCTGAGGTGCGGGCTCGGCCCCGCCTCTGGGGCAGGCCCTTCTGCCCGCCACACGTCCACCTTCCCCGGGGCGGGAGCGGCGAAGCGAGGCCCTGGCCCTGCGACCGCCGCTGGGACCGCCCGGATACCGCTTGGGGCGGCCGCGGGCACGGTGGAGCCGCGGAGCGCTCGGGAGCCCGGCGGGCGGACTACACTTCCCAGCATGCCGCGCGGCAGCGGCCTGCCGGCCAAACGCTATTTCCCCGCCTCACCCAGCACTACACTTCCCAGCGTGCCCCGCGGCCCCTCTCCGTTCCCTCCACCTCGGGACTACACTTCCCAGCAGGCCCCGCGCGGCTGCGATTCCTTATGTCCCGCAGAGTGCTGTCGCGCAGCATGCCGGGAGCCGTAGTCCCCCCTCGGAGTGCGCGCGCCGCGAGGCGGGCCGGGGCGTGTCCTCGGGGGTATATAGGAGGCCGGAGGGGAAGGGGTCTACACTCCGCCGCCGCCGCCCCTGTCTACAGCAGCTTCTATGCAATCTCCGGCTGTCTCCGCTCCCCCCTGCGTCGAGCCCGCGCCGGCCTCCACGACAAGGTAGGGCCGCGCGGGCTGTCCCCGCTCTCGGTGTGTGCGTGTCTGGAGGGGTGGTATTGGGGGAACGCTTTAGCGCCGTGGGGTGACCGGGGTTGGGGGGGAGGGGGGCGGCAGGCAGGATTTCCTCTGGCGGGTGTGGGGGAGAAGGGCTGGAGGCCGAGAGCTCTCTCTCGGTCGCCTGCAGGCCCTTTCCGTCGTGCCCCCCATACCCTCGCCGGCGGTGGTACGTGCCGTCCCGCTCCCCCAGAGCCAGCTGGGCCCGCTCGGCTCGCGCGGAGCCACCACGTGACCTCAGCGCGGCTGCTGCCATCTTTGTTGGGGGCAGCCGACGCTGCGGGTCCTGCCCGTGGGGCGGGCTTGGGAGGGGGGGCCGGGTGTGAGGAGGAGGGTGGTCCTGCGGCCTCACGTGACGCTGGGTCGGGAGCCCGTCAGGAGCCGCCGTCGCGGTTTGGCGCCAATGGCGGTGGGCGGGGCCGGCGGAAGGCGGGAAAGGCGCCCATTGTCTGTGAGGGGCGGGGGGGCGGCTGCGGCCCTGTCCGGCTCTCTCGGCCTTTGTTCCGCACGGGAGCTCCGCAGCCGCGGCCCCGGGTCCCCCCTGCCCCTCGCGGCTTCTGTCAGCGGTCCCGAGGTGCCCGCGTCCAGAGCCCGGGCTCCTCGGGTACGGATCTGGGTCTCCTGGTAGGAAACGTGGGGAAACTCCCCGGGTTTGCGTGTGGGATAGGGCTGAGCTGCTGCGACCTGGGGATCGGTGGCTGCACGGTGCTGCGGACGGGGGATCGGCTGGCAGGGCTTGGTCTGGTGCTTCCTGGGCGTGAAAGCATCTGCTTCCCTAACAGCGCCTCATGGGAACGAGAAACGAAACAGAAACGAGAGGTTTCTCCAGGCTGAGCACCTGAAAGGCTCTTCCCGGCTCCGTTTCTGCGCCTCCCATCATGAAATGAGCGGCCTGCTATTAAACACTTACTTGCTATTTCGTTTGCAGGATGGAAGAGGAATTGGCAGCTCCTTCCACATCCACAGACAAGACAGACAGGTGAGATGGGGGTCAGGCTTGTCGGTTAGCAAAGAATGATAGTGGTTTGCGTTGGAAGGGGCCTTAAAGATCATCTAGTTCCAACCCCCTGCCATGAGTACCTTCCACTGGACCGGTTTATTGAGTGAAATGAGAGAGTCGCCCTTCAAACTGGTTGTTAGGCTTGAAGTTTAACTGCTGCGGGTGCTGTAGATGCTCACAACTTGTGCTCCCCTGTAGTCTGCGTGAATCTAGTCCAATAGAACTCCTTCAGGGAGTAATAAACACACAAATACCAGCTCTTGTTCTTTGATCTTTGGGTTAGTGCTGGGGAAGCATTGGGCAGGTATCTGTATGTGACTATAGTGTGTAGTAGTTCTGTGTGCGTGCAGCTCCTCTTGTCCCAGTCCAGGGTTCTGGACTGGGATGGACCTTTTGGAAATGAAGCTGTGCCATGGGCTGAACGGAAACAACACTTGCATCTGCCATTCCTCAGATGCATCATGCTGCGCTGTGAGAAGTCAGAGCTTGGATTTGTTCTTTTTCTTGGCTTAGCCAGCACTGGAGTCTGCTCAAGCACTGCACAGTACAAGTGTGTGACTTTAGCATCCATTGTCATACCAGATTCTGATACCTGCTTCTTGCAGTGCTTGGTTAAAATAAACCCATCTGCCCTCAATCATAACAAGTAAAAGTTGGTCCAGACTTAAACAAAACAAAGTACCCCCCTACCTTGGTACTTCCAACCAGTCTGACATCTGCAGTGTGCTCTTATGTAAAACTGACTCGGGTTTGAAAGCTGGATATGAAATCACAGTGGAAACTAACAGAATACTGTTTTGTTTTATTTCTCCTTCAGTATGGATGTGGATGGAGAGTCAAAGAAACTACTGGGGTTAGGGCAGAAACACTTGGTAATGGGAAATATTCCGGCTGCTGTTAATGCATTCCAGGAAGCTGCGAGCTTACTGTGAGTAGTAGAATGTTCTGTGTGGTTTTGCAGGGTGTGGGGTTTAGTTTGTGCTGTTGTGTCTTATACAAGGAAGACATAAATTGTTAACTCACACATGCTCTGTTTGTAATGCAGCTGAGGAGAGGGTAAACCACTTGATTTAACTCAAGCATTGGACAGTGCTGTAGTTGGTGTGCAATTTAGACAACCTTTGTGATAGTAATTGCCTGTGCAGCTCCCAGAGGAGGAAAAGGGATTTGGCATTTGATTTTGCAGTGTGGTTCTGATGGCTGTCAATAGGACAATAAGGAGGTAGCATTACTTGCTAGTAACTTATTTGCACGTCTTGATCAGTCTCTGAGGGTGGTGCCTCTGGGTTTTAGATCAATCTGCTTTGCTGGGTGTTTGAGAGCTGTGTCTTCTAAGTCAGAGCAACATTTGTTACCTGTTCGAAACAATGGGAGATGAGCTAACAACCTGATTCTTCCCGTCCAGGTGTCTTTAGCTTATAGTAGGCACAGGGAAATAATTCTTTCTTCATTAACTTTTGTAGGGGTAAGAAATACGGTGAGACAGCGGATGAGTGTGCGGAAGCCTTTTTTTACTACGGGAAGTCTCTTCTGGAGTTGGCAAGGTACGCTGACAGTTTCTTGTTTGATTAAGCCTGGCTGGTATAGCAAGATTCCACCCTCACATAGACTGGAATGCACTAAACTTCATATATGCTGGGTGGGATGGGCCATGGCACTGCAGCTTGTGGAGCTGTAATGGTGTTATTACAGGAGCTAAGGGATAAGAAACTTTTCTTCCCTTTAGAATGGAAAATGGTGTGCTGGGAAATGCCTTAGAAGGGGTGCAGGTTGAAGAGGAGGGAGAAAAAGCTGAAGATGATTCTGCATTACCAGCTGCTGATGGTATGTAAAGCTGTCAGATGTGTCATGAAGGCACCAAGCTGTGTTTTCTGGTCTAAATGATCCTTTATCTTGGGTAGCCTGAAACATTCCTTTGAGACACTGAGCAGCCTGAATGGACTTTGTTTTGTTGTTGTTCTTCTAATCTAGCTTAAAGATTGAATAAAACTGCAAGGAACTGGTCACTGAAAGCATGTGTTATGGTCACCAGGTGTCCGTGTCATGAAGCGCTGCACTCAAACTTGCTTTCTTAAGCTTCACAGTCACGCTGACCTGCTTTGTAACCTTGCAGCAGTACAGTGTGTGTAGTAGGACAGGTTGGAGTAAAATGTCTAAGAACAGTCACTATTTTATACTCCCTGCAGCTGGAGATAATACAGGAATTCCTGTCCATCCAGGCTATTAAAACACTGGCACCTCTTGCTTAGCTGTGACTAAACGCTAGCGCTCAGAACTGCACACTGCTTGAGCAGCCGCTTGCAATAATGCAGTCAGGGGAAAGGCTTTGCTTAGTTTGAATTACTGTGTTGGTTCTGTCCTAATTCCTTGTACTTTGAAAATGAAGCTTTTAGGATTGTCATCAAACTTGATGGCAAATTGCCACACTGGAGGGTCTGAGGGTGGTGGTGTCAGTGCCCATTAATGTCTTTAACACTAAACTCGAAGAAATGTTTATGCTTCCTCAATCATGTAGAAGAAACAAGGGAGGACTTGAGAGAACAGGTATATAACACCATGGGTGAAAAAGAAGAGGCCAAAAAGTCAACAGGAGAGTCTCCAGTGGTATCTGAGCAGGAAAACAAAGAGAAGGATGTTGAAATGAAAGATATTGCAGAAGAAACAACAGCAGAAGGAGGAAATGCTGACAAGGATGTAAAGCTTGAAGAGAAGATGGAGGCTTCTGTGGAAAAAGAAGTATCTTCAGGAGAGCAGAAGCAGCAGGAAGCTGTGGAGAAGGGGGCCACAAAAGAGGAGGCAGCTGCAGAAGAGAAGGTAGTGGAAAAAGAGCAGAAGGTGGTGTCTGAAGACAAGGTAGCAGAGGCAACTGAGGAGATGGAGAGCACAACAGAAGTGATGGACCAGGAGGCAAAGGCAGCTGTGGAAGAGGCTGGAGCTGGAAGAGTGGCTGTGGAAAAGAAGGGGGAGCAGGCAGCAGAAGCAACAGAAAAAACGCCTGCTGTGGAGAAGGGAGAGGTTGTAGAAGGGCAGGCAGAGGCAGCTGTGGATGAGAAGGCAATAGCACAAGTGACAGCAGAAGCACAGGCAGCAGCTGCTGTGGAGCAGAAAGACACTGAAGAAGGGGAAGCAGAGGCAGCTGAACAGAAGAAGGTGGAGGAGAAGCAAGAGCCAGTAGAGACCACTACAGAAGAGAAACCAGATGAATCTAAAGAGACAGAGTCCTCAAAGGAACCTGTGCCCACAGAGGGTAAAGAGCCATCGAAGGAACTGGAAGAAAAGGCTGAAGTAGCTGCTAAGGTAGAGAAAGAGGAAAAGAAAGATGACCTGATGGAAAAGGGTGAAGGTGCTAAGGTAGAGAAAGAAGAGAAAGATGACCTGATGCAAGAGGGAGAAGGTAACAGTGAGAGGAGAAAAGTACTTGTGGGTGGATGGACTTGATGGATTTGGCTAACAATGGGTAAAAAGTGTTCCATTCAGGATTTTCTGTTTGCCTTAGAATAAGGAAAAGGCACAGTAAAGGGGCTCTTGGAGGATTTTACATCCAAGTAAAGTTTCAAGGAGTAGTGAACAGTCTCAGTTTCGCCAGACTAACGCTTAACTAACTGCAAAGCAAATCTTATTTGAAAGCAAACTTACAGCCCTGTGAAATGTGTAAGTAATGGCTAGGCTGGTGGAGAATACTGAATGGATGTTCACTTGCATGCCTGTGGGTTTAGTGCACTAACCTCCAAATAACTTGAAGCACAAGTTGCCTCTGGTGTTGTATTCAATTTTAAAACAGTGGAGCAGAAAAGGAAGAACAGCTGAAACCTTAACATAGTAAATTTGCTTCTAGTGGGGTGAAGGAAACTCTCCATTTGAGTCTTTCTGGTTGTAATTACAGGGAGAATTTGGTTGGCAAATCTAAGCTTCATTTGTCCTGGGACCTGAAGGCTTATTGCTGCTATCGAGCTTTTTTTCTGCCATTCTGCTTCGCTGCTTCATGACAGCTGTTTTCAGGATAACGTTAAAGTAACCCACTTAGGAGTAAAACTTGAGCACTTTGACATATTACTTGCATGGTCTTAGTAGGCCAGTGCTTTCTGTTGCACAAATTGATGAGCTGAGAATTGAAGTGTTGCTTGTCAGTAACTGCTTCACAGGAAAGGCCCATATTAGGAGTAGCAAACATCCAGGCTAAATGGTTCTGGACACTGAAAGGATCTGTGCTGCTGAGCACAGTGAATGCTCAGTGGTGGAGCAGCTGCCTAACAAAGTATCTGTCTGAACAGAGTATAAACTCTGAACAGAACATAAACTAAGAGGAGTTATCCACTCACCATCCTGTGAAAGGCTGCTTATGTACACACACGCACACTGCTGCTTTTTGTCCCCAGCTCTGTAAGTGTGAGGATACTCCTGGTCTGGTGCTGTGTTATTCCAGGCTCCTCCCACTCCTTAAAATTTAACTTCCTAACATCTCTTCTGTTTCACCTTTGATCGAGCTGTCCTCACACTCACAGGTTTGGCTCCTTCAGTGGTGTGTGCTTGTTGGGAGCTAGACAAACAGGCTCATGGGTTCCCTAGTTTCCACCTCATCAAGCTCCTGTTGTTCTGGAATTAGTCGGCAGTCATGATACAGGGATTAAATGTGAGACTTGAGAACACTTGAGTGATTTGTATGGGAAGTTATTGACCATATTCCTTCACTGCACATGTGCCCAGAGTGTTTTCTACTGGTAGAATAGCTCCCACCCAGTATCAGAAGACAGATCAATGCCACACAATAGCACGTTTGTTAATAACATTGCCACTGAAGTCTCTGACACAAGGAACACTAATTCAGAAATGGTCTTACTTGTACACAGTTGGCAGCTATCTTGCTGAAAGCACTTGTTATCTGTTGCATGAAGTCCATCAACTGAGCAGTACCTTCAGGGCCGCTCGGGATCCCATGGCTTCAGTGAGGATTCACAATTCTGTGTAAGTTTCCATTCTAGATTAACTTCATAAAGTTGAATTTAAAATGAGGACTAAAGGAGCCTGGAGCTACTGTGGTCTGCAGTGCCCAACCCTTTCAGCAAGATGGCTGCTGCTGAGAATTTAATATATAGGCACTGTTCTTGCACATCTAACCTGTCACTGGAAGAATGAGGGCTGCATATGATACATTCTGCCTGACTCCGTGTGAAGCAGGTGTAGCACCAACAAGTGCTCTCATTCATCTACATTCCTTGTAGAAACAGAAGAATCTGAAGAGGAAGATAAAGAAAATGATAAAGCTGAAGATGATAAGGAGAATGAATTGACAGTGGAAGAAAAGGTGAGATTGTGAGCTCTGGTATCAGCGCTCATGGGGGAGCGTGGTACTTGTCTAAATGTAGTGTCAGTGTCTTTATAAAAGCTCAGCTGTATTTCATCTAGTTCTGTTTAGGAAATGACTTTAACAAATGAATTCTGCCCCTTCCTCGGGCAGTACTGTGCATAGTCTGCATTGTAGGATGCTGCTCAGCTCTTTCCTGTGAACTTGCGCTTGTTTAGCTATGCTGAAACAAACACTTGTGGTCTACTAATGAGTAGCGGAACCTGGCAAATGCAGGGGCAGGCAGGGAGAGTTGCTTTAGCTTGCTGCAAGAGTTACTTGGAAGAGTTTATTCTCTGCTTTTGTTGTTGTCTCACTATAGTCAGATTGAATCACCCAGCCCAGTGATTAGGGTTGAAATTTAGTGGGCAGTGTAGTAAAGTGGAACATCAGCTCCTTTCTGTTCATCTAAATAGCACCTCAAACAGAAACTTATTGTTGGGATAATATTGGTCCTTGGTGCCCTGTTCCTGGAAAACTAGTTAAGGCCATATCAGCTAACAATGTAAGCTTGTGTTTCACTTAAAGCGTCGTCACTGCAGGCAAAGTCTCGGTTGATGCAATAACGTCTTCATGTTCTTTTTTTCCCCTCCCTGTTGTAAACTGTTTATCTCTTGAGATGTGTTCCTTGACAACCCTGCTTAGAAACTTGGTGCTGTTGTTTGATGTGGTACGTAACCAAGTCCCTTAATCTTTAATGCACTTCTAGTCTTTACAGGAGAGTGAGGAGGATGAAATTGGAAATCTTGAGCTGGCCTGGGACATGTTGGAGTTGGCAAAAGTCATCTACAAGAGGTAAAGGCTTCAGTCTGAATTTGGGCATGTGCTGGATAAACTCGTTGTAAATCGGGGGTGTGTGGGGGTGTGTAATTAGTGCATGTGGCGTATTCTGATCAAGATTTAACTACTCCTCTTCAGACAAGAAACAAAAGAAGCTCAGCTCCATGCGGCTCAAGCTCATCTAAAGCTAGGAGAAGTTAGCATTGAATCTGGTAAGTAACACTAATTCTCAGGTACAGCGTGTTCAGTTCCACTTACTGACAACTCTCATGCTTTCAGATGAGTGGGGGTGAGTTAAGGCTGTTAAGATGAAAACAAAATACTTTGTCCAATTATGATAGTGCCACTGCATGAAAGCTTTGGAATCAATGGATGAGCAAGTTGGTGCCTTAGGATAGTCTGTGCTTTCCCAGAGCAGTGGAAGAAAGCTTTGAGTAAGAAATAATGTGTCACCAGATCAAAACCAACCTTGTGTTGTGTTTTATAGGAGAGTTTTAGTTAGCTTGTGAAAGCTAGGAGACACTTTCCTATTGAAGGAGTGAGCCACTGAGCTCAGTAGTAGGTGTTGGTACCATGCCTTGTCTAGAACAAAAAGACTGCAAATGAAGAATGGTTGATTCCCTTAAACTTTACCGTATGTATGTATGGTCAGAAAAGGCTGCTATGCAGCAGAAAGAGTAGGAAACAAGCCCCAGGTTTGCACCTTCTAATGTGTCTTACCTGCCCTTCGTTTAAAGTGTTTTAGTCTTGGTAAATCCAGATGGAACATACTGTTTCCCTGTGGCAAGCACTGGTAATAATCTTGACAGGCTTCTGGACCAGGGCTACAAAATGAAGGTGGTGTTTTTGTGTCACTAAAGAGCTTGACTGGAAGATAGCAAGGGGCCATCCTTAGCTCTAGATTCAAGCTGCAGTTGTGACCAGTTACTTGATTCATGGTAGCAGGTAAAATAGCAGGATTTGTGTGCCTGGGTTGACTTGGCTGCTTAATTCACTGTGGTGCTGCAAATAGACAAAGCACGCCTGAGGAATCGGCCTCTAAATCTATGAGGAGGGAGGCAGTGTTGTCATTTGATAGCACTTGAGCCCAGCGACAGGCTGCTTTAAGACTGTGTTCAATGGTGGTTCTGTTTTCAGACTGTCTGAAGTGTAATAAAATACAGAGTAACTGAATGAGGGTTTAGATCTTGCTTGTTTGGGTAAATGTGTGGTTTGTAAAGACCTCATGGTTTTCCTCTGTAGAAAACTACACACAGGCTATAGAAGAGTTCCAGGCCTGCCTGGCCCTGCAGCAGAAGTACCTGGAGGCTTCCGACCGCCTGCTTGCTGAGAGCCACTACCAGCTGGCTCTGGCGTATCACTACAACAGCCAGTTCGATGAGGCCGTTCTGCAGTTCGGCAAATCTGTGGAGGTCATTGACAAGAGGCTGGGTAAGTGCATTTCTGAAGCTGCCTGTCAAACAGGAGAGCTTTCACAAGTGAAAGCAGACTTTAACTGCACTACAGGTAGCTAAGTGGGCTTTTTTACCTTGCCTGGACAATGTTTGCTGGTCTGAAAGTGGCAACAGGATATACTGATACTGGAATTGTTGAAACTGTGTGCTAGCAGATGCTTGCTTCTGGATGTTAACTCTGGGCAGCTACTTTATCCTGATCTTTTTGCCATGGTAACTGTTTAATCCTAGCGATGCTTACTGAGCGGATAAAGAAGGCAGAAGGTGGAGCTCCTGAAGATGAGAAAGAGATTGAAGAACTGAAGGGACTGCTTCCTGAAATCAAAGAAAAGATAGAAGATTCAAAGGAGTCTCAAAAGAGTGCAAGAGTAGCGAAGTTGGCACTGAAAGCAACTCTGGTTAGTGTGCCCTGTGGTTTCTTTTTACCCAAACTCTTTTCCAGTGAGACTTAAAGTAAACCCACAGTGGGAGGAGCACAGACTTGGCTGTCGAGATTGAGAGCTGGTGGTTGCTCACACTTGTTAAAGGCTGTGGTTGTGAGAAGGAAACTGAGGCAATTGATATCTAAGGAGGTGGTGTTTTATTTCTAAATACCCTGACATTAAGTGTTCCAAACTGAACTTGAATTCTGTACTCTTCTGTCACAATTTAATGTGTCGGGGCTGGCAATGACAGGTCAGCCAAATGCGAGAATAGACCAAGTGTTGCACTTGTCCTGTGTGTGACATGAAGGGTCTGGGTTTTCTGTCCCTTTCTAAGCCAGAATTTGTTCACTGCTTCTTCTGCTTTTCTGAAGGTTGGAACTACATCTGGCTTTGCACAAAGTGAAGACAGCGGCTCTGTTTCCACAGTAAGTTAATTGAAAATGGATGCTGATAATTCGTGTCTGCTGTAAGGATTACTGTTTGCTGTTACTCATGTGTCCATGTCTGTCCTGTAATAGATTCCAGTAAGAAAAGCAGCTGATGGTGCATCTCAGTGTGTTACAGACATCTCTCACCTAGTCAGGAAAAAGGTGAGTCCAGAAACTACTCGTTGAGCAGTTTGTTAGAGTCCCACTGGCTTGTTCTGTGTCATTGGATTTCTTGTCTTAAAGCTTTTTTTTTCTGAGCCTAATTTATAATGTTAAGAAGGCCCTCTAAAGTGAAAACCAGAAATAGTGCATGGAGCACCTTTCCACTGGGAGCCAGGCAGTCTGGGAACCATCCAGCCTCCAGGAGACTGTTCTGGGTGCTGCAGTACCCTGCCTGACTCACACTGGTTTCACTTCAGACCGAGTTGTGTGGTTTCTGCTGGCCAGGAGTGCCCTCCTCTGCTGAGGGCCTGCAAGAGCTGCAGGGCTGCCTACAGATCTTGAGGCTGAGCTGGGCTCCCTTCTTTCCAAGTGGAAATGCAGAATTAAGGCTTATGAATAGCAAAGCCAGTTTAATGGTGGTAATGATAAACTGCCTGTTAAAGAGATAGATATTGAGCACTAGGTTCCTTCAAAGGTGTGTGTGTTTTTCCTAGAATCATTTACTAATAGTACTGAGAAGAGCCCTTACAGAATCTTAGTTTTTGTTTCCTATGCTGCTGTGGTACAGCCTGGCCTGTGTTACACTTACTGGTCTCTTTTGAGTTCAGGTTTGCCTGGAGCAACTTTGATCTGCTTTATGCAGGTGATTGTGTCATAGATGTTTTAAATCCATCCCTTTACCTGGCTCAGCAGTTGAATGTTTCCTTGCCAAACTATAACTAAGGATAATTCAGCACTATGGCTACCAGCATTTCAGTAGTGTCTTACTGGAAGTCCTCTGGTTGAGACCACAGAGCTTTGGTTAAATCTTAATGAATACTGAAGTATCCATGTTGAACCTGGCAAGCAGAGCTTGAGCAGATGATACACAATGATGTCTAGGTGCTAACTCTTTAAAAAATACTTAAAATCTCATTTCTACATAGTGAAGACTATAAACAATTTTGTCCTCAGAGGAAACCAGAGGAGGAGACTCACCAGGGAGACAATGAAGCTAAGAAATCTAAACCAGAGCCAGCTATCAATGGTAGTGGTGGTGATGCTGTCCCCAGTGGGAACGAGGTTGCAGAACAAATGGAAGAGGAGGTGGGCAGCTGAGGCAGGAGCCTGCCCTGGGCTTCGGTTTCCTTTTCCCCCCCTTTCCTCTGTTCAGGTGTGGGTTTGTGCCTGGGTTTATTCCTGCTGGCCTTCACAAGGCTTCCCAGGGAAGGTGGGGAAGTGAGTGAGAACATTTCCCCACTTAGCATTTATATTTTATATATATATATATATATATATATATATAGTATGATACTTGTGTTGTACCATAGTGTCAACCACCACATGGGCTGGGCAGACAGCTGTGCAGACCTGCAGCCCTTGAGGTGGGACAGAAACCTGTTCTGGGTGCTGTGAGCTACAGCACAGGGCCTTTCCCCAAGTAATTGTTAATACCCCTGGGCTACAATTGTTCCTGTCAATATGTTAGGGTAGTGTTGGGCTCTGAGGATCAGCAGGAACCTTGAGCTGCTGCAGGAGTTGGTGCTGGCAGGGAGTGTCTTGTGTTCTAAAACCAAACCCTTTTCTTCCCTTTTAGACAGAGAAAAGGCCACAAGCAGAATCAGGGGCTGCAGTTGAAAGCACAGTATGATAATTCTTTAACCTTGGACACTCCTCTCCTTACAAGGAAAATGGTTTTGTATATAGTGTATTTTTTCACTTTTTGGCAACTTTTGTATGACTTCAATAAAGACTGTAAGCAAATGGTCCCTGGCTTGACCTGCTTCCTGTTACAAGCTGCAGCATCTGCTCCTCACTGCACTCCCTGGGGTGCAGGTCTCACCCTTGGCACAGTGTGGGGCCTCAGCCTTTCCATGCCAAGATGCCTAATGAGGCAGGAGGGAAGGTGGGTGCTGGGACAGGATGGGCTGGCTGCTGCTGGGCAGAAGAATGAAGGATAAAATTCACTGTAGCTGTGTCTAAGGCAGCTCTAGATCAGGCTTATTTTGCCTTCTGCTGGGCCAGGGGCTAGGGCACAAGCCCTGGGGTTGTAGAATCATAGAATAGTTAGAGTTGGACAGGATCATCCAGTTCTAACTCCCTGCCATGGGCAGGCACACCTCACACTAAACCATGCCATGCAAGACTTCATCCAACCTGGCCTTGAACACTGGCCAAGGGATGGAGCACTCACAACCTCCCTGGGCAACCCATTCCAGTGCCTCACCACCCTCACAGGAAAGAATTTCCTCCTTCTATCCAATCTAAACCTCTCCTGTTTAAGTTTGAACATCCCTTGTC
>NDXB01002354.1:77894-102045 GCA_002631895.1 Agapornis roseicollis | reverse complement strand
CCCCCCCTCCCCCCCCCCCCATGACAGGATGCAGCAACTCAGCTGTGTGGCCACTGTGCTGGTGCAAGGAGCAGTGTAAGGGGCAGGCTGAGCCCTGGGGTGGCTCTTGATGTTGCCAAAATGCCCAGAGCCTCTCTGGTCCCAGGAGGAGCCCTGTGTGCTTCCCCCCTGCCCCAGCACTGCAGGGCCCTGTGCTCAGCACACAGCTGGGCCCCATCCCCATCCCTGCAGCTGAAACAGATTTTGCCATCTCCTCATCACGTTTGTTGTTAATAAAGCCCCAATTTCCTGCTCCAGCCTGGTGAGGGGATGCTGGGGCAGTGCTGTGGGGATGTGATCCATTCCCAGCTCACCTCTGGGGATGGGGAGGTTTGTGCTGTGCTGGGAGCTCCTGAGCAGGTGGAGGATCCTCCAGAGCCACAAAGGAGGTGACGCCCAGGGGTGCATGGCGGTGGTCAGGGGCTGTGGGGCTGCCTGTGCCCAGAGCAGGCCTGGAAAAGTCCTGGGAAAGGGGGAAAGTGGCCTTAATGGGCAAGGGGTCCCAGCACTGTCCTGCCATAGCAAGCCATGGTTTGGCACTGGGAGGACACACACCTCCTGCTCCAGTGGCCCCAGCTCCATAGACACCGATGTTCCCAACTGGAGCCAAAGGAGTGCTTCCAGAGCCACCTCCCCAAGCTCATCCCTCCACACGCGCCATCCCAGCCGGCTCCACAGCCCAACCCCATCTCCCCTCCCCGCAGAGCTGGAAACTGCCCTCGGGCGAGGCTCTTACCACCAGAGGCTCTGGTGCAGCCAGGGCTGGTGGGAGTGGGGGAGCCACGGGGGGCGGGAGGATGGCGGGGGGCAGCCGAGGTCCCATCCGCTCCATGGGGCATCGCAACGTCCCCACCTCTGCCTGGAGGTGGGCCAGCTCCTGTGCCTGCCGCTGGGCTGCCTGTGAGCCTGGGGGCCAGATCACCACCATCACCATGGGGTTTACACTGCCCCATAGCCCCCCAGTCATCCCTTCCCTGGATCCCACCGGGCTGGTGTTCGGGGTCACTGAGGGGGGTTCCACTTGTGCTGCTGTCCCTCGTTACCCCCCCAGTGTCCCCTGTCAGTGCTGTCCCTGTGCAAGGGTCCCCTCAGGCACAGAGCCCCCACCCTGGGCTGTGCAGTTGCAGACCCCAACTGGCACGAGCCATCGGCAGCCCAGGGGCTGTGGGGTGCAGATGGGGCTGCCCCTTCCCCGCACCCACAGAGTCGGAGATTCAAGGAATCCTAAAACGGTTTGGGTTGGAAGGGACCTACAAAGCTTCCCCAGTTCCAAGCCCCTGCGGTGAGCAAGGACAGCTTCAGCTAGATCGGGTTGCACAAACACACCCAGCATGTCCTTGAACGTCTATGGGCAACCTGTGCCAGTGTTTTACCACCCTCATCGTAAAAGATTTCTTCTTCACCTCCTGCCTGAATCTCCTCTTCTAGTTTAAACCCATCACCCCTCGTCCTGCCACAACAGGCCCTGCTAGAAAGTCTCTCCCCATCTTTCTTCCCATCACCTACCGGCATCAGCTCTCCTCTCCCTCCTGACCTTCACTGCCAAGAGCTCATCTTCCAGCCGCCGGTTCTCCAGCTCCACCGCCAGCAACACCGCATCCAGGCCCAGCGCACCAGAGCTGGGGGGCTCTGCCGGCACAGCTTGGGGGGCTCAGTTGCCAGCAGTGGGCTCAGGGCCTAGGCTCTGGGCCATGGGGCTGGTGCTTACCCGGCCTCTTGCCTCTGTGCTTTCCTTGGGGTTCTTTCTCCAGCACCATGGCCTCCACCTGGAGGTGGAGGAGCTGGTCCAGGATGTGCGGGTCTCGTCCCCCGGCGCGCAGGTAGGACAGGCGCAGGGCCCTGCCCATGGCAGCCGGGAATGAGCCGGGGCCGGGCTCAGCCGGACACTGAGCTCAGAGCCGCCATGCCATCCCCCACAGCCCTCACCTGGCCTCGGCGCCGAGCGGCCCGGCGGCTGGCAGGAGGGTGTCGAGGTGCAAGGTGGCCCTGGGGAGGCACAGGGAAATGGCCACAGGGCCCATGGGCGCTCCGTGATGGGGTGCAGAGCCCTGCTCCCCCCGCCGGGGCTCACTGTCTGTCTGCGGCATCCACGGATCTGGCCGCGGCCTGGCTCAGCTCCACGTCCCCCTGCTTGGGGCGCTGGGGGTCCATGGCTGCCTGAGCCCGCAGTGCCGCCAGCCGCTGGCACAGCCCTGTGGGACAGTGAGGGGCTCAGCTCCCCCCTGCACCCCAAGGTGCCTCCTCACCACCCCAACCCCTGCCCGCACCCACCCTCTCGCTGCTGCTCCAGCTGCTGGGTCCTGGCCCGGATTTCGGCCATGTGGCGTTCATGGGCCTCCACCAGCTCCCGTGGCCGCTGCCGGTGTCCCTGCGGTGGGGCTGGCCGCGGCACAGGCGGCTGCAGGAGGGGCCGGAGCGCAGCAGCCATGGGGCAGGGAGCCGGTTGCGGCGCTGGCCCTACCTCCGCTGCCGTCCTCCTGGACGCGGGGTCGGCCGCACGGAGCAGGGCCCTCTCGCGGGGGGTGAGCACGTCCCCCAGGGGAGCCCGCCGGGGCCCCTGCGTGGCCGGTGAGGAGCCAGGAAGCAGGAGGAGGCGGCCTGGCCCGGCGGGGTCCCCAGCCTGGGACACCCCGGCCCCCGGGAGGGAGAAGGGAAGGGTGAAAACCTGCTTGATTAATGGGACCTTTCCTGGCGAGAGAGGCACCAAGGGGTCCCCGTGTGAGGGGGGGGGGGGGCACGGAGCCGTTGTGGCTGTGACCCCCCCCATTTCCTCACCCACAGCCCCCGTCCCTGTCCCCATCCCCACATTACCGTGTCCTGCGGCCTCCCCGGAGCCCCCTCCACAGGCAGCGGGTCCCCCGCAGGCAGGCGGGAGCGGGCGGCCGCCGGCATCCCGAGGCACAGCTTCTCCTCATGCGCCTGCAGCAGCGGCCGGGAGCTGAAGGCCATGCGGCAGCGCGGGCAGGTGAAGGCGGCCATGGAGCACCCTGGAAGGGCAGCGAGGTGCCCCTGCCAGGGGAGAAAGGAGCGTTCTGCTGGGGGAGGCACAGCCCTGCCCGGGGCTGGTGGTGGCTGCAGTGTTTGAAAGCCACCGTTGCTAGGCTGGGCTGGGCTGGGCTGGGCTGGGCTGGGAGCGTGGCTGCACCNGGGCAGCGAGGTGCCCCTGCCAGGGGAGAAAGGAGCGTTCTGCTGGGGGAGGCACAGCCCTGCCCGGGGCTGGTGGTGGCTGCAGTGTTTGAAGCCACCGTTGCTAGACTGGGCTGGGCTGGGCTGGGCTGGGCTGGGCTGGGAGCGTGGCTGCACTCTCACCCTGCCCATTCCCACTGCTCAGCCCCACTGGAAAGGGGGTACTGTGTGCGGTTCTGGTGTCCTCAGCATAAACAGGACATGGAGCTGTCGGAACAAGTCCAGAGGAGGCCACGAGGATGATCAGGGGACTGGAGCATCTCCCATACGAAGACAGGCTGGGAAAGTTGGGGCTGTTCAGCCTGGGGAAGAGAAGGCTGCGTGGAGACCTCCTAGCAACTTTCCAGTATCTGAAGGGGGCCTATAGGGATGCTGGGGAGGGACTCTTCATTAGGGACTGTANGGAACAAGTCCAGAGGAGGCCACGAGGATGATCAGGGGACTGGAGCATCTCCCATACAAAGACAGGCTGGGAAAGTTGGGGCTGTTCAGCCTGGAGAAGAGAAGGCTGCGTGGAGACCTCCTAGCAACTTTCCAGTATCTGAAGGGGGCCTATAGGGATGCTGGGGAGGGACTCTTCATTAGGGACTGTAGTGACAGGACAAGGGGTAACGGGTTCAAACTTAAACAGGGGAGGTTTAGATTGGATATAAGGAAGAAATTCTTTCCTGTTAGGGTGGTGAGGCACTGGAATGGGTTGGCCAGGGAGGTTGTGAGTGCTCCATCCTTGGCAGTGTTCAAGGCCAGGTTGGATGAAGCCTTGGGTGCCATGGTTTAGTGTGAGGTGTCCCTGCTTCTGGCAGGGGGGTTGGAACTGGATGATCTTAAGGTCCTTTCCAACCCTAACTGTTCCATGAGTCTGTGATTCTAAAATGGTGCTCGAGCAGTGAACAGCGAACAGGCTGGGGCGGCCCCATCCCGCAGTCCTCTCCCTTTGGTGGGTACAGAGCACTTGTGCTCGCCATGCCGGCCCTACGGTGCCCCTTTTCCTCCAGGCAGCCGCTCACAGCGATGCTCCGTGGTCTTGAAGCTCCTCCTGCGAAGTGAATGGGCTCCATCCAGCTGCTGCCCCCTTGGCACGGCCACAGGTGTCCCCAGAACTCCTTCCTCCTTCGGTCCTTGCCCCGGTCTCTGCTGGCACCCCCAGGCTCACCTCAGGGTTCCGGTCACCTCCCAGTCTGAACTGTGGTTCAGATTGGAGAAAGCTCTTCCCTGTGAGGGTGCTGAGGCGCTGGCACAGGGAGCCCAGAGAAGCTGTGGCTGCCCCATCCCCGGCAGTGTTCAAGGCCAGGTTGGACACAGGGGCTTTGGGCAACCTGCTCTAGTGGAAGGTGCCCCTGCACATGGCAGGGGTTGGAGCTGGATGAACTTTGAGGTCCCCTCCAACCCAAACCAGTCTGGGACTCGGTGAGATTGGGTGATTTGCTCAGGGAAAAGCTGCAGTTTGGTGTGTGAGGGATGTGCTCGGTCAGGCTCCCGGGGCAGCCAGTAACACTCCAGCAGTTTCACTCATGTTCAAACCATGCACAGCCATAGGGCAGCCGCGCAGCAGCTGCAGGAGTTCAGGCCAAAACACACAGAGCTCTCATTACCCACGTGCCCTGCTGTGCTGTCCCCCTACCAGGCTATTCCTTTCTCCAGGCAGCTCTTCAGCACTACTTCACCCACCACAAGTGGCTGTCAGCATGGATTTGATTTCACTTACCCCATTTCTTGACACCACACAAACACCTTTCAGTTTTTCACTAAAATGGAGGTAAGGAGTTGTATTTTTATAAAACGGATAAACTTTTCCAGGCAAACCCAGTGTTTGATAGCAGCAAAGCATTAGGACCTTCAGGAGATCTCTGAAGTATCTTAAGAGGATCCCAAGCACTTCCTCAAAGGCAAGGGTTGAGACCAGAGCTCAGCTTCCAGTAATGAAGAACAACCCCTGAGCTCTGGTGTCCGCAGGAGCTGGGGGCACAAACAGCACAGTTAGACCTGGTGTCCCTGAGCATTCCCTGCAGTCCAGATGCGAAGATTCACAACTAACCATTCCCATTCCATGACACATCTGTCCTGTCTGCC
Organism: Agapornis roseicollis; assembly: GCA_002631895.1. Lineage (NCBI taxonomy): Eukaryota > Metazoa > Chordata > Aves > Psittaciformes > Psittacidae > Agapornis > Agapornis roseicollis. Next base: position 96,750 of record NDXB01002354.1, on the reverse strand, counting down.
TGCTCAGCAGCGGATTGAGAAATCCCCAAGCAAAACCTTGGGTGAGATCCCCTCAGGTCAGCGAGACCCGAGCACTTCCTTCCAACCCATTTGCAAACAGTGCACAACCATGCGGATGCTTTCCAATCCAAAACGTTTGTGTAGCAGCTGAACTTAAACGAGACACTAAAATAGCTTAGGCCACAACTGAGTTGTTTGTAAAATCCTTTTTAATCTAATAGAAATGTTTTCATGAAGATTTAAAAAAGATTTCAATGAAAACAGCTTTGGATTCAGACATTCCCTTGCCACGTTGTGAACAGAAACAGCAGCATTGCACTAGGAACAAGTGACACCGACCGGTCGAGCTTCACCATTTTGTATGAAGCGGGAAAAAGAAAAGCAGCAAACTGCTTGAGTAGAAGAGAATTTGAATCATTTTCTTTAAAGAAAAAAAGAAACCCAAAAACCAAAAGCAAAACCAACCAACCATGGGCTATCATCTCAGCATTGTTCTCCCTCTCCCATCTTAAAGGGAGAGTTCAGCTTCTGCAGTCTGAGTGCTACAGCGATGTTTGCCAAGTGGAAAAAATACAGTGGGAGAAGAAACTATTTATCCCCAGTGCTATTAAATCCCCCAAAGTTGCAAGTCCCTTTACAGGAAAGCTTCTCTTACATAAGAAAGACAATTAGAATTGGCAAACTGATGCAAAATATTTATTCCAAGTTAGTTCTTTTTGATGCAGTAGTTTTTCCCCCTCATACAGACTCAATGTGATAGTCACTTCTTTAAATCTGTAAATAATGTTATCAAAATAATCTTAATCTTTGAAATCTCACAAAAAATTTATATTTTACAATCCACCCTGAATATCAAGGCTGCAAGAAGAAGAACACAAACAATTCCTATATCCAAATATTTTACAGCTGTACCCAAAAAAAAAAGAAGAAAACCACAAACGCCTGGTTAAGTGATGAAGCTCCCCGAGCCGCCAAAAAAAATAGAATAAAATAAAATATCCATGTTATTAGCATTAATTTAACATAATTAGAACTTCAATAGCCATTTTTGTCATTGACAATGATTGTTTTAGCACACTGTTGCCGCACGCCGTTGTGTAATGCGGGCGGCGCTGTTAGAAGCTTGTTGTTGCAAAGATCAGTCAGCCACTTGTATCCTGCTTACAAGACTGAACTTGTGCACTGCCCCACAAGGGATTCTTGTCAAAATTTGCTAGCTGCACAAACTTCTATCAAGCATTAGGGCAAAACCAAAAGAAAAAGCTAAAGAAGCCAATTTCTCTCTTTGGGATACAATTATTTCCCTTGTGCATGAAGTATCAACAACAAAAGAAACAAACTGAACAGACTGGAGACAGAATAAACTCTGTTTAGTTGATACAACCCCAAACACGTGTTGAACTATGAACTGAGTTTATTGGGTTGGTTTTATTTATTTTAATTTTCTTGTGCCCACTTTCAGGCATCGTCATCTGACGTTTCGCTGCTACTGGTTTCTGTGTCTGAGTCCTCAATCTTTGTCTTAAAAGTGCTTCTCCAGTGGAACAACAGGCTGGAGCCGCGGCCCTGAAGAAATCCATTCTTCCCAAATCCATTTCTTCTTCGCTGTAGGAATGAAAGGAAGTTTTAAACCAAGCACAAGTGTGGAGAGTGACTGTCACTAACCATCTGTGGGCACAAATTACATGGTTAACTGTCTACCCCCACGCTGCACGGATAATGCAGTCATTGACTGCACTACAATCTCACTTCAAGCCTTTGTCTTTTCCAGTATCTGTAAGAGCTACACCACAGACAGCCTGTGCATAAGAAGGGAGAGGGAGAAGAGCAGTCACGATTGGCAAGAGCTGTAAAACATACCTGCTCTGATTTAATTTGGAACTCTTTGAGCTCATCCTCGGTGAGGGGCAGGTAGTTCTCATCATTTTCAGGATATTCCTGCCATCCCATTTCTTTCAATAACCTGATTTGTGGAGGAAATAAAAACTGGAATTAAAGCAAGGCAACAGGCGCAAAGGAGAGGACATTCTGTCCATGAAGCACAAGGTTTTGCAATAAGTCACTCCCAAATCACCAAGGAAACTTCTGATATTAGAGATCACTTCAACAATGCTTCATGTATGCCCAACATTTTTCAATGTCTTTTACAAATATTTAAACATGAGGAGTCCTGTACACTGGGTAAATAACTGGTCTGGCAGAAAGAAAGCAAGGCAGAGATTTGAAATTCCACCCAAGGATACTGAAGAAGGACATGCGGCAATCAAACCAGTACCATAGCTCAGAATGTCCTAAAACTTACTATCTGCTTGCACCAGATGCTCACTGCTTGTTTACTGAAGGGAGATACAACCTTAGATAGTAGGTAAATACTTTCTTCACTCTCCTCCACTTTTACAGTACTTAAAGCAGCACAGGAATATTCTATGCACAGACAGAAGGCAATGGTGTGTGTGTGAGGGCGTATCTTCAGTCTTCAGACTATTACATTTAGGACACCTGCTAAATCACACCAAGTTCATGCTGACTCCCAGTGTGGGCAGGTAAATATCTAGGCAGCATTAACACACGGGGATGTGGCACTGGAGAAGCACTGGAATTTAATTACAGACCATGGCAAAGTTTTGGCTCACCTGTCATCAGTGCCTTGTTTTAATTTCAGTGAGGCTCCACCCAGCCCAGCACTACTCATGAAGCCCACACACTGGCTCAGTGTGCACAAAGCTACTGCTGCTTCTCAGAAGGAGCTCACTTTGAAATAGTCTCCTTCTCCTCACACAGTCCAAGGATTCACCCTCCTTTAACTCAAGACACTTTATTTTGCCATTTACTCACCTGTGTTCTGCTTCCAATGAATGAGAGAGGTTTTCCCCCTCCTCTGGCAAAGGGAGAGAAAGGCCATTCTGATGGCAGTTCTCTTCCCAGTTTTCCTTTGGTTCTGGTGTGCTGTTGCTCTCCATCTAAAGAAAAACAAAAACATCAAAGAGCGCTTGCAAAGACCATGCCAACAGCAGATTTCCAAGTCCAAGCTTCTGGTTTGGAAGTAAAGTCAAGCCTCTCACCTTGAGTCAGTGTTTTTTATAGAGCCTGCACTGACAGTGGTTTAACGCAACTTCTACCTGTCTGTGACAACACAGCATGAATGATGTTTGCTAGACTGCACTTCTGTGTGAAGGGAGTAAGTGCTGGCATTACAAAGCCATCATCAGTGGCTTCAGGAACCTTGAAAGCTAATTATAGTATTCAAGTATGGTATTGTTTCACTCCTTAGGAAACCCTTGCAAAAATCTAGACTACCTTCACCATCTGGGACCTGCCTTTCCATCTCATTACTTATCCATTTGTATTTCATCAAGCTAAGATCACTCTTCATGGCAGTGCTGTGCACTACTGCTGCTGGCACGTATGCCGGACCACTGGAAGTCATCCCTTTCTTCCTCCAGAGCCTGAATTACATAAAGAGCTGGTTTTTATTTAATCCAGTACCCAACTCCTTCAATACATAACGATCACATATACAGTAAGGACAGAGCTCTTACATCATCCAGTTTGTCACATTCTCTGTTCTCGGTTATCTCCCCATTTCTATCATCTTTCAGTGCCTTCAGGAACTCGCTCTTCTTATCAGTGGTACGGCGCATCAGCTTTGTCAGGCGTGAAGAGCAGATCTCTATGGGAGGGGTGGTGCTGGAAGGACTCTAGACAAGGAAGGTAGAATACAGAGAACTTCAGTCTGTATTTCTGCAAAGATGGAGCCCTCTTCATTACACAGTTCTCCCCACTTATCAGTATCAACTCCTAACTTTTTCTTCTCCTAGGAGTCAATTCACATGGCCATGAATAGGTTTATTTTGTTTCTTGCCAATGTAACTCTAGAGCAATGCCAGAGCCTACAACAATATGAAGGCAAAGACCTTCATGCAGGACTCTTACTCTACAAAAATTAAGATTAGGCTCAGCTAAAATTTGCATCTTAAGACATCCTGACAGGCTCTACCCTGAAATCAAGCTATGGGGTTGTAATCTCCTTTCAGGGAATGGTCACATCCTTAACTAACCACAAGTGATGTGAAATAGGTAGCCACAGCCTCAGTATCCTCCCCTGGAGAGCGTGCTACTGATTCCTTGCTGTGTACACTCACAGTCCAGATGGTTCAGTGTTGGAGCCAGACAACCCTGAAGCCTATGGGGACTCTGCTCAGCAAAATTCACAAACCCAAGGTAACCTCCCTTGCTCTTCCACAGTGTTTAAGCTTTCTTAATGATTCGGAAGCTGTGAACCAGGCGTAAGGCATGACAGTTTGTGCATTACCAGTACCCCAGCCATGATACTGCAACAGAAACACTGATACACAAGATGAACTTTCAATTTAATCTGTTCCATCATAGAATACTTAGGGTTGGAAAGATCATCTAGTTCCAACCCACCTGCCATAAGCAGGGACATCCCACACTAAACCACCTTTCGTCCAACCTGGCCTTGAATACTGCCAAGGATGGAGCACTCACAACCTCCCTGGGCAACCCATTCCAGTGCCTCACCACCCACACAGGAAAGAATTTCTTCCTTATATCCAATCTGACCCTCTCCTGTTTAAGTTTGAACCCATTCCCCCTTGTCCTGTCACTACAGTCCCTAATGAAGAGTCCCTCTCCAGCATCCCTATAGGCGCCCTTCAGATACTGGAAGGCTGCTAGGAGGTCTCCAAGCAGCCTTCTCTTCCCCAGGCTGAAGAGCCCCAACTTTGCCAGGCTGTCTTTGTATGGGAGATGCTCCAGTCCCCTGATCATCCTTGTGGCCTCCTCTGGACTTGTTCCAACAGCTCCATGTCCTGTTTATCATTTCCACTGTACACATAAAAGAAATCTAAAAGCACACTGTGTGAAAGCTCTTGATTTCTTAACCTCCTGCTCATGTGGATTTCACGTCTGGTTACTCTAAGAAAAGGAATTTATTCATTAATACGGATACCTGACACCAGCCTCTTGCATGCAAAACTATTCTTTTCCTTCACTTACTTACTTTGACTTTTTTCCTCAGTATTAAACCAGAGTAACATTTCCTAAAGTCTGTAGCATCTTTCTCTTACCCATTTGGTTTTTTTTCAAAGCTAGGCTGGGAAGGCTGCAAATTCAGGCTCTTCAAAATGAATCTCCTTTGTAAAGTACTTCTATCAGACTCATAGTGCTTTGAGCAAAGATGAAGGGAACTAATATACTTAGCAAAACAAAACCAAGGCAGCAACTGGTGCTTGACTTTGTCATGCCTGTTGCACATAAAACACGTGTGGAATAACGCCTGTCAGGGAAGTGTGTGCTGAAAGGAATGCCTTACAGTAAATATTTCTCAGGTGGCCTTTGCAGATTTTGCCTAATTCAACACAGTAAAGAATACAGCAGCAATCATAACAGATGTAACAAGTGACTGTGAATATCAGGATGAAAACCCAGCATAGTACTGAAATTAAGCTCTTAACACAGCAATTAGTTTGACTTCAGGGATGGAAGGTAACAATAAACAAATGAGACTAAAACTTAGATGTTTTCTTGTAATTTGGAATACTCCAGCTCTTTGCTAATGGCTGTTTGAATGTTTCATAAGCTGCTGAGGTACTAACACTTAATTGCTACACATTAGTGGAAAACAGCTGAAAGTTTAGAAACACACATTCCTGAAAGGGAATTTAATTTCACCTCGATTCTGGTTTTATGCAGAACTTTCAGAAGAAAGGGTTTTACATAACATTCTCCTTTAGTATTAAAGGGGTACAAGTAGGCACTTTGGCATCTTTTCTAAAGGTAAGTTTAACCCTTTGACTGACACACCAAGGCAGCTCTCAAGTTTTCATTTTATTGAGAGCACTGCATCATCTCAGATTGTTCAGATGTCAGTCTATGTAACAGGGATGGCTACTCCTACCCAAAAGTCACCCAGAATCACTTTAAGACTTCAGACTGTATCTTAATCTGGTTATTTTAGACTGGTTTCTGGGGACACAGTGCCAGTGCTCACTGGCACCCTTTCAGTTTCAACACACTGTGGTCTCTTATGAACAGAGGTGCTATTTGCAACGCTTCTGCAGGAGGGTCATTATCCCTGTGTCAGAAATTAAAAGGCAGAGATTACTTGCGGCAGGCCTGTGGAGCTAGGATTACAGCAGTATTTGCTGGCCATGCTCCTGTGTTTTCATACTGCAAGTCTCCAACAGATTCAAAGAAAAAAAATAAGTGTTCAGTTTTAGTTGGGAGGAATTTTTAAGCCCTTTTGTTCAATTGATTGACACTGGTAATACAAGAAGCATTCAAAGCAGTACTGCTTGCTCTGGGGAAATCCCAGCTGCCTACTCTGGCTGTCAGATGAGTATCTGGCATCTCTGCTGACTAAAGGTTCACACAAGACCTTGGAGGGGGGAGGAGGGAGGAGATGACTTGCGTTACTGACATACAACATGATACAGATATGCTGTATAGCGAATGCCCTTCTCAGTATCTGCCTATTGAACTTTATGTATTTATCCTGCAAAGGTGTCCATACTGTGCTGCGTATTACACAAAAAGGCAAGCTGTCAGTAGCACAAAGGACTCAGTCTAAGGACAGACAAAAGCAAGGGAAAGGAATGGAGTGTAACATCTATTTGTCAGTGACAGGCCTATGCTTGTTAACTATTGCTTTTTAATGACTGCTTTTACACTTAGCAGAAAGTACACACTGTTGTAAAGTGAAGCCTGCAAAGCAGACAATCATAAAGATGACAAGGCTGTATTTTGGTAGTAAGATCTGCAAAGGAACAAGACGAATGCACAACTAGAAGAAAACCCCAACCCACTGTTACACTTGAATGAATATGTCATCTATCACAGTCTTGGCTTTTGTTTGTGCTCCTTTTGCATATGCTCACAAAAATGTTGAAGACCAGAGAAAAGAAGTTATTCAGTGCCACTTTTCTATTGAGCTTTGTGGACTTCCAAGGTCCAAACCAGCATTTCCTATACAAGCCATGGAGCAAAGCATAGGAATGTTGGCCAAAATATGTTATGTCATCATTACTGCTGGAATGTTACCAGAGTTATATACCAAGGCTCTCTCTGTACTTCAGACCAAAACCAGAGGGAGTCAGTTTCCACCTCAGCACCTCCTTCCAACACCAAAATTAAAACCAGACACTGTAGCTGAACACACATACACATGTTAGACTTCCCCAACCTCCTCAGAGAACATTGCTTGTGCTGTTGTGGTCCTAGGGAAAGGATATGAGTCAGATTGTTCTCCTTCCCCTTCTTTTCCCATACTGAAGAACCACATGGAATCAGTTTACTTATCTATTTACACTGGTTCTTGGAATATGCACTCCAATAACACCAAGTCTATGCATGTCTAGTTATGCAACACTATTTAAAGCATTAGTACTTTTTTTCATATTTGAGGAAAATTCTAATACATTCAAACACCAATGGCTTTATATTCAGGTAAACCACATTTTTATTTCTTTTAGTGTATCAGATGTGGCAGAACATGCTAAGAACGTACAAGCAAGTCATTCTTCATGGGTGCAAAGGTAGGTACCATAAACAGAAAGGACCTTATGTTTCAGTTACAGTAGGCGATAGTGACAAGAGTTCCCCCCCATTCCCAAACCCAACCCCTTACCTCTTTGGGAGAGGTGAGGACTGAGCCACTCGCCAGTACCGCTGGTTTGGTTACAGACACTGGACTGGTAAAGGCAGAGTCACGGCTGGAGGAAAGCGAGCCTGGTTTATGTTCACTTCTGTTGGCTTTCCATGGACTTGGCTATATTGAAGAGAACACAAGATACTGGTCAGTAAAGGGTAAGGGACAAAAAGGGGTTGCTTGCAAGTAGTAAAACAAATAAACATTGGCTGTTATGTGGATATTTCTTTCCCCTCTACAGAACAGTCTCATCAATTTATCTTGACAGCAATTATTTGCTCCTCTGTCTTCTTGTTTCCCCCAAATCACACACAGTTCTGCTGCATGGGCACCACCCTCCAGCAAAGCACCACTGGATCTCAGAAGATCCAGCACTGCTCTTCATTAATTGGAAGCACCACCAAGCAAAGCAATGTAATCTTACAGCTACCCACAGATGGGCAGTAAGAATGCCAATTAAATTCACGTTTCATATGGAAGCACTGTATGTCACAAAGAAAGGGTTTGCATCACTTGACGGGACCTTCCCCTGTGCGAGGAAGCAGCATTTTCAAGGAATATATCTGCCCAGGCTGAGAATGCACATTATTTATTTCCTAGGGCTCTGGAAGTGTCCATCACTGCACTGGTTTAGCAACAACAAGGAAAAAAGTAATAACAAAAGAAGGAAAAGCTGCTGGCTCATTAAAGTGCATGAGTACTTGCTGTTTTGCTCTGCATACTCTGCAGTACCCCTTCAAACACAGCAATTTGGCTGAAAAACAAAGACTTTGAAAAACAAAGATAAAGTTTTGTTATTTGGAATGTTATCCTTGAGCCTCTCTTATCAACCAAGGACAAACACTGTGAACTGCTAAGTCTTTTACAAAGAGGATCCTAACAAGAAACTTGTTATCAAGTAGCACAGAAATACACCTGTCAGAGCATTAAAACATACTGGTTCTTTTGACCCATCGGACTTTTGAAGCCAGCTTCAAATCACCAGCAAAATAACTCATGCATAAGTGGGATCCAGTTAAATCTGAGACTGAAAAAACATTCTGCAAGCAATGAGAGCAGAAGCCATTATATCAGTACATTCTCACTCTCCACTGGGTTATTTTATTCATTTCTGAATAAACAAATCAGTAGGGGAGGCCATCAGCATTACTCTTCCCCTCTGACTTAAAAACAAGAGCAGTCCACATTACTGAATGGATTATTTGGCATTCACGGCACACATTCCAAACATTCCCTTCAAACCTAGAAAATATCCTGATCTGTGCAATATTGCCTGGTGCTAAAATTACTGTGACAAAGAAGTTCCTCTCCACAGATCTGATGGCTGTACTGTTTGGCTGCCCAGCTCTTTGTTGCTGATTGTTGTTCTCCCAGCTTCCACAAAGGGGCACTTCAGACAAATTCAAAGATACCTTTACTGCTTCCTTAGAGGGGTCACTAGATTCAAGCCCAGCTAGAGATGAGTATCAAAAGGAATCATTTGCAGATTATGATCCTCACGGATTTCTTGACTGTGAGCCATCACAATTAGCCCAGAAGGAATGCACTTGTTTCACTGACACCAGTTCTCTTCCTTTCAACAGTACTTGGTACAACTTAACCAAAACCCACTTCTCACTCAGTTTGCCTGTGACAGCTTTCCAATATCACTGGCTTTGTCAAAAGGATGTTTTGAGCCCTCTGCTACTTAAAGCACTGCAATTCCTGTACAACTTGCTAGAACCCTCTGGAATACTGCATCCTGCCATAGCTGCTCTGTGTCTGTACCTTTTAGAGAAGGCATCGTGCACACAGGCTTTCTGGCTAAGGTTATGTTGATATCCCTTTATTAAGCTTTACTACACGGTCACCATTCATTAACAGAAGTGCTACTGATGACATAAGCAAACAATTCTTCCCTATTGCAATCTCCACCTGAGGAGCAGTATACTGGCCAACCATCACAGCACCATGTCAATGCATACACACATAGTAAGTACATACTTACAGCATGCTTAACAAGACTGATCTCTGCCTATACCTCCTCCACTAGCCAAATAGCATTTCATATATTATCAATACTGTAATACTTCAGGTATGAATCCGGGCCTACCAACTGGTAAATAGTAAATACAGTAAATACTTATTAAAAGGAACTCAGGCAGCTACCACCACATATTGCCACAATCTCTGATTTAAATATAGATTCACAATCTGGAATGCAAATGAGAGCTATGTAACATGTAAAACAAGCTAACAAAAAGAAGCCCTACTATTATTTTTGATTTAAGGTGAACTTCCCTACCAGCCACAAGGCTGCCTCGGAAGAAGAGACCATATTTGCATAATTATCTATACAAATTAAAGGGTTTATTCCAACTGTGAGCACTGATCAATGTATTTTTTGTTTAATCTGAAGAAGGAAAACTTCCAAGTCTAATTTCAGAACGCAGTTAGGAAAACCTTCAATAACAAGACACGTACACAGCTTTCACAAGCACATTTCAACCTTTCAATCCCTACAGCTGGTACAGCACTAACTTTCAGACCTCACAAGTTATCTTTGCCCTCAACAACAGCTAAGAGAGAAAAGCTGTTGGCATTCCTGTTCACTAAAATTCTGTTTACTTTGAAACCATCAAAGAGACAATCTAACAGCCTGCAAAGAAATGTAGTTTTGGCTTTTTGTTTCAAAGACCATTTAAAACATCCAGACTAAACCCAGGTAAGACTATATACACACATATATCAAACAAGCTGTACAAGCAAAAATGAAAGCCACAGGAGACTCCCCATCCATCACAAGCTGCATCTTGTTTAACTCTTCCAAACAAGTAGATTATGGACTGAAAACTATGCAAAGTGAAAAACTCTGTTATTAATAGCCTGTTAAATGCGGTCAGTTTACCCCATTCTCACTGAGGAAGAAATCATTTGTCAGATTAAGGGTTTACACAAGATTATCTGATAATCATTTGATCCATCAGGATTTTTCCTGTAGCTGGCAGAATTTAGCCTGAATTAAGAAAAACTTCTCAAGAGGAAAGAAGCTCTAAAACTTGCTTTCTCACAAAAAAGTTGTTAATCTTTCCTGTTTTGCTTTTGCCTTTGAAGCGTGTAAGACCAATGTGCTCTAATCATAGGGAAGATTTTGCTGGAATGCTGCAGCCAGCATTAGTAATTAATAAATTAAATTTTAGAACTCGAAGTATTTTGACACATTTTTAAAGAACCACCAAACCAGTAATTTTCCCTTCGCTTCTTCAATACTTTCACTATCAATCCTACCAAGTTTCTAAGGCATCTACACATGGAGGTTCTCTGGTGTAAAGGGCAAGATAAAACCTAGAACTATGAAACAAAAGAAAATACTTGGTTTTTTTTCCCAACACTCCTGTATTCCTTTCAGTAAAAGAATTATAGCACAAATCCCATTACTTCTGCAGGTTGTCTTTAAGGCTCAACTAAACTAGAGCTAAATTACAGGATGTTACAATCTAATCTGATCTTCGCCTCAATTGTGTTTTGAACCCATCAAAGTGCTGTAACCCAAATAAAGATTTTTTCAAGGTAGTTATGTGAACAATTCAAGCACATCTTAGCACACATTCCACTTCTCCAGCATTGCTTGTTTTGTCTAATTTAGATAAGGATTTCTCCAATACATGAGACATTCAAACAGACATTTTTATAGTCAGAAGAGAAGTTAATTCTCTGTATGGACAAGACCAAATGGCATTTTAACAGAGAACAACAATTTCAGCAGTAAACAGACCTCTGCTTTGAAAGCCCCTACCCCAGAAACTACTGGATCCCAACTCCTGCTATTTGTTAGGGGACTGATTCCCTTGCCAAGGGACAGAGTTCTGTCCCTTGGTCTGCAGTTCACTAACTTTGTTGGAAACCCCTGTACCTTGGAAGGAGGAGCTGCAGGTTTAGGAACCAGATTTTTGTAGACACTTGGGACAATGGTGGTGGCTTTGTTGCCATTTGCCAGGTGAGAAACAGGTGATGTAAATGCAGCTGAGAAGGCGGCGGCAGGATCCTCTTTTGAAACCTTTTTGATGACCAGCATCTTGGTAGGTTGCTTGGCACTAGGGGGGTTTTCTGTAAGAGCAGAACGAGAAAGATTCTGAAATACAGATGTTCAGTTTCGTAACAGCTTCAGTATATTGCTCTGGTTTCTCCCCTCTCAATCTTAGATTCTATGTGTCTGATCCTGAGACTGCTATTAACTGTTCTTTTGTTTCAGCTTTGAGCAAAGATACTGGATAAAGATGTTAAAGCCCAATCTTTTTCATGAAACCACAACAGCTCCCTTGATGCTGAAGGGAAAACTAAGTGACATCAGCTAACAGCCTTCCACCATACTACAGGAATCAGAGCAGATATTAGCATCTTTTTGAACAACTAGGGATCTGCTTTGTTAATTCATTAACACAGCAAAAATACACTGCATAGGTTATACCTCAAAAGACACAGTACTTTTAAAAACAGGTAAAAGCCACATAAATGATGATTGTCATTACTTTTTCAGCAGCATAACTATCGAATACAATCCAGTACTACAGCAAGAAGTGGGTTTTATTTTTTGTATTTGTACTATTTACAGTGTCTAACCCAACTGATGCAGCTACATTCTAACTAGGTATTAACAAACCTGAATTTCATTGCCAGAACTGGTACCCTGTTTCCTTTATTTTGATTTTTCATGTATTTGCATACAAAAAATCAAAAGCAAGCCTGGTCTGAGTTAAAAAAAAAACAAACAAACAAAAATCAAGTAAATCTAAACCACAGAATTAGGACAGTTTTGCTCTACTTCAAACACAAAGATCACAAGTCAGGAACTGAGGTCTAGTTCACTCAAATCTACTCTGCCCTTCAAGTGAGGTCTTGAAATTATAAACTTGTAGTAAGCCAGGAAGCAAAGGCAGAACAGTGACTTTACTGCCANTTTTTCAGCAGCATAACTATCGAATACAATCCAGTACTACAGCAAGAAGTGGGTTTTATTTTTTGTATTTGTACTATTTACAGTGTCTAACCCAACTGATGCAGCTACATTCTAACTAGGTATTAACAAACCTGAATTTCATTGCCAGAACTGGTACCCTGTTTCCTTTATTTTGATTTTTCATGTATTTGGATACAAAAAATCAAAAGCAAGCCTGGTCTGAGTTAAAAAAAAAAAACCAACCAAACAAAAATCAAGTAAATCTAAACCACAGAATTAGGACAGTTTTGCTCTACTTCAAACACAAAGATCACAAGTCAGGAACTGAGGTCTAGTTCACTCAAATCTACTCTGCCCTTCAAGTGAGGTCTTGAAATTATAAACTTGTAGTAAGCCAGGAAGCAAAGGCAGAACAGTGACTTTACTGCCACCAGTAGTTTTCAATGACAAGACAAGCAGAGTTTCAAGTAGACAAAAAAGCCAAGTTTTTAGTGGATTGTGGCAGGAAAACAACAAGTTTCACTTAAGTCTTTAAAATAGTTTGGAGTGAAAAAAATACCATGCAAACACTGGTTACACCTTTCTGCTTCAGCAGAAAATGCTGTACAGCAGCGTAAATACCTCTACCTACCCCATACTCCAGAAGGTGTTCCTAAAGGTTTGTTCTGGTTGTTTTGTCTTCCAGCTTCTGGATTCAAAGATGGCTGTAGAAAGACAATGCAAATGAGTGTATCATTATATTGCACATAACAAAATAATTCATCATTAACATAGCATTATGCTTCTAGGAACCCAGAGTACAGGTAAATTTCTCTGAACAGCACCTGAATTAGAAGAGAGTGCTTTGTCACAAGACATCTGAAAATCAAGTTTGTGTTCTCCCTGGCTTCTACTGTATTTTCAACAGAACTATCAGTGGGTTCAGGATAAGCCCTTTAGTCTCTTCCTATACAACTGAGTAGATTCCACCGACCAAGAAACACATGAAAGATTTAAGTATTTAATCAGCAGCTCAGGTTATAAAACCGACTCCACATCATCAGTATGTGAAGACTTTGGTCTAATTTCCCAAATATTTTTATATAATAATTACAATTATTAACCAAATAAAAACCTCCCCACAACACAACTCCACCCAAAAGCAGTACTAGACTCCTGATGTAAAGGAATAATGAATATATATGCATTTACTGACAAAAAAGCTACATGTAAATTTATGTTAAGCTTCAGGGTCCACTTCTCAGGATAATATTGCACGCATACTCGCTGCTCTCTGCAGACTTACCTTTAATTCAGTATCAGAATTAAGCTTACTACAACAACTAAGAACGTGTCCAAGCTCAGAGCAGAGTACAGAAAATCTCACCATTCAATGACAAGCTTTCCTGATTAGCTACTCCTCTTACCCCATCCCAAATAACTTCAGTTCAAAATAAAGCCATCCTTTTCCCCTTTTTAATGAATTCTTCATATGTTAGTTACTATGGCAACAGCATAAGTCTTTAATAATGAGCTTCTGAAATAGTAGGCATTCCTGTTCATAAGAGTTTGGAAAAAATGTGACACCATAGCATAAATTCCTGCTTTAGACCTTGGAAATTCCTCTGTTTCAGTGCTTCATTTTTTAGTTACAGGTCAGTTTTATAGCAGGGGTGCTCACACCACAGGAGAAGTTAGGACTAACAAACTCTTCTGCAGGCCTTTCAGGAAAAGTCATCAGCCACACAGGCCTAACAGCCTGTCACAGTATACCTTAGTTTCACCACCTATGGCAAAGGCAATACATGAGCTCTTTAGCAATGTTTGCTACTAGACAGTGTGTGGTATTCTCATCTAGAAAAAAAATGGGGGAGGTAACTACAGAAGAAACAGTCCTGCAGTTGGGGAAAGGCACTTGTCAAGGCACAGAAGAGAATGAAGAAGGATGCAGAAGAAAGATCGAGACCAAGACAGACTATGACAGTGCACAGTTGCAATCATTACAGTAACTTTGTATTTCATCAGGCTTTAGACAGTCTAAAGAGGTAGCTTATAGAAATTCTTGGGAAATGAGATTAACCGAAATCCACACACGAGCTTTATCACTGCTCTCCAGGTGTTAACCGCCCTATCATACACACTACCACTCCCACCAAACGCAGCTGAACAAGAGCATGCAATCACTCCCCAGACACTTCAGTGACAAAACCCAGCAGCTTAAATCAAACTGGCTCCTGTGGCAATTTAAGTTTTACAATTTAAGACTCCATATTTTGGCCTGAAGCAGCTACAGGCATTCATGTATTTCATTCCAGCTCCTAACTTCCTGACAGAAATAGTGCCATCAAACTGCCATGACAATTTCAGCTGTAAACAGCTTTCCAGAGATAAATGCTGAACAAGAGAGCAAAAACCTCAACATGGTGATATAACTATGTTTTTGGTGCGCACTATCACCAAAACCTCTCATTACTGGAGGCAGCAGTGGCTTTAGCACTGGAGATGAAGTCAGAGGAACTGCATTAGACGAAGGGATGAGTTAACAGAACCTTACTGGTATTATTACAAGACTAGAGATGGCAAGAAACAAGATGCAAAAAACAAAATGGGTGGTCTGATAAAAATAAAATACTCCTCAGGGAGAGGGGAAAGCATCTAATTGGAAAGAGAAAGCACAAAAGGTGTGTGTGTCTCAAAGCAATAGCATTAAGGAATGCACATGGTAAGGATGAAAACCATGAGTCCAAGTACTATTGGTAAAGTTTGGAAAACTGAAGATATTCCGGTAAAATAGAGCCAAGATATAAGAGCCTATCATACTGATAATACCAGGTGAATCAGAATGCTGGAGAAGAAGAACATGAATTGGAGATAACGATGGAAGAAATGTCTCGAGAAATCCAAATCCACCAATTGAGACAGAAAACCATCTCCGGTAACAAAATACTATTCCAGAAGACTCAAGACAGATGGTTGCAAAGGTCTGAGCATGTCATGAGCAAGCTTGGAAAGGCTATCACAAACACCGACACGGACCACGATGAACAACAAGAGGGGAACAACATGCAGACTGAAAATAAGGTGAACAGATGTACAAAGCCAATAGTAGAAATACTGGCTTTATAAGCAGAGCCATGAAGCCAATACAACTACTCTTCCTGGGCAGACTCAGGTATCACCTTATGGGTTTTGCTGACAATCTGGCTTGTGTGTTACAATGCAGCCTTCAGTTCCCAATAACCATATGGTTAAAATATATGTGCCAAACCCTATAATCCAACAGGACATCAAGTCCTGAAGACTCTGAGTGCCAATTAGCACTGGAATAATTTTGTTAAATCCGTTGTCTTCTCAAACATGGAATGGAATGCAACTCTAGATCCTTGCCACCTATCAATGCTAATACATGACAAGTGAAAAGCTACTTCTCACAGGCACTACTTCTACTGTGAAGCTACAACTTACAAAGTCTTCTTCCTCAAATTGCAACTGCTCTTTATCTTCCTTCTTCTCTTCCCTGGACTCAACAGGCAGCTTTTCTTGAAAGGCGGAACTTTTCCGAGAATGGAAGTTGCCATTCCAGTGGCGATGAACTCCAGTTCCTCCTCCACCACGCTGGTTCACACCATCATGGCCCCGTGAAGGACCATGCCAGCCAGGCTGACTCCCAGAAAGCCCAACGTGAGCTCCTTTAGAAACACCAGAATCTACAGAATCATGGCGGAGAAGGGACGGCTGATGCCAGCAGTCTAAACAAAAGAAGAAAAGCATGCAATTAAAAAAGTCAACACAGCGTGCAGAATACTGGAGATATCAGGCTGCTGTTCTTGTTGTGAATTCAGTGTTCACTAAGGACCTATTATGCCAAACTTATTAAGCTATTGTGTGATTTTATCAGCAAACAAACCAAGCTACACAATGCACATACAGCTATCATAAAGAACCCTTCAAGCCTGAGCACATGGCATGGGAGAAGAGAACAACACAAATTTCTCATGTGATACTTTGAAAATATGTAGAGTTTGGTAAAAACGCTGGTTATATCCTGCACAATTCTGTAGAACATTCTGGAATGCCTGCTCCCAGGCTGCATTCTGAGCCTTCTCACTCACCTCCCGCAGCTCGGAGGGGCCCATTATTGAAAAATCCATCAGAAGAGTTGTGTCTCCTACGGCTCACGCCAAAGCGGCCCTCTCCCCTTGGAAGATGCTCTCCATGTTTCTCAAAGGTGGCTGCAGGGGACTACAGAAAGTAAAAAGTGCTTTAATGAAGCGTTCATTAGGGCATACCAGGAGCCTGTTAGTCCAACAGTGACATTCTCTTAATTGAAAAACAATTAAAACCAAACCCCCACATTTCTGTACTAATTTTCATGTACTAACTTTCAAGCTAAAGGGTTTTTTTTAAATGGATCAAAATGATCCTTACGTTAGTTGTGTGTTCTCCCATTTAAGCACGAAGGTGAAAGCCATATTCTTCCTTCCTTCATCAGCATTGCTGATCATCATCTGTTCTGCTCTTAATATGTTTGTTTTCTCTGCCATGCACAAGTATCACAAACTGTTAAAGTCTCGTGGGGCAACCTAAGGCGCCTCTGGAATCAGTCTTGGAAAGGTGACTGGCAAACTGCCCTCATTTGAAAGTTGCAAAAAGCTAATGAGTATTTTTGAGTTTGCAGCTAGAGCCCCAGGGCTCATCATCAATACAGTACTCAGCAAGTGTCACATTATCTTCATGAATCAAACCCAAATTATATGATGAATTGTAAATAAGTGGCAACTCAAGTCTTGACTCCACACAGATTAAGAACCATTTCTTTACTGATTTTCTCTTTGGGATCCCACTCAAGTCTCAATGCAAAGACATGCACTACTCCCATGTCTGAACATAAAGATTGTTCCTCCTCCGAAATAAGATGCATTTTTTGAAATCAAGACAACCAAAATTATGTATGTGTTAGTTTCCAAAAGTCTTCTTTCTAAACACAAAAGAAGTTAAACATTCTAATTTCAACAAAACTCTGGGGCAATTTTTAAACTGTTATTGTCAGAGCTGTAAAAGGAGGTGATCTCGATTAACATTACCTTGGTTGACTGTGGTGTTGAGAAGTTAAGCCAGGCAGGAACAAAGTCATGCTGCGCCATTTAGGTCCAGTGTCTCCCTTCAATAAAATGAGGCATCAAACCTCATGGCCAGGATCTGTAAATGAAAAGAACATTCTCTAACTGTCATCTTTTCCAAACTGAAATATTAATACCATTTATTTCCCAAGGCTTGGCCTACATGAATAAGAGGGGCAAAGTGCTGTATTTTCATATCACACTTCAGTACTTTTTTCCCTGCCGACTTTGTTTCTCTTACCAAAACAGGTAAGAACTTAAAACATTCCCAGTTATTTCCTGTTTACAATTAGCACACCCATAACATTCATGATAGGATGGGTGTGAAGGTGGGAAGGAAGTAGATCAAATAGCATGAAAGCCATATAATGCATGAATGTTTAAAATCAAGACATGACAAGAAGAACATGGGGCTCAAATTCACTGCTCACTGTCTCAGCCTACAAGGGGTTAATCACTGCATGTCTTATTCCAGGTGCTGTAAATCAAATAAGACCAAACCAGTGATGCTGGATGCTGAGAGCAGATAAGAGACCTGATAGGACAACTATATGCCAGCTCCTGCACCTCCAAATTAAAGTCATATCCAGATCCCCTGTCATGCAGAGCGAATATCCCATGCTGAAGCTGCTATCATGGCTAAGAATCCAAATGGTTAGGAAAACAAGCTGTTTGAAGGACCTTAATGGAAGTTCAACTGAAAAGCAGCTGAGGCATCTCACTGAGCAATCTGAAACTGAACTGCTCTTTCCAACATGTCATAGCAATTTCCACTGCTCAACATGAAAATCCCATTATTGCTCTGCATAACTGAATTCTGTCTATGGAAGCTTCTCCAGATTACCATTTTGCTTCTTTTTCAACTTTAATTTACCTATGAACAAGTCAACACTACATAACCAAAGCAGTGCGTACATATGGTCACTTACCCTGAGTTTGGCCTCTGCAGTCCAATGTCCTCAGTTTCTGTGCTTTACTGACCTGCGGGTTCCTTTCCTCCCCAGTATGCTCTAAGGCCAGCCTTGAGGCAATAGTGCGTCTCGAAGCAGAGCACGAGAGGCCGCACTTCGTGCCAACTGTGCCCTTCACCCCTCAGCTGCTCATTTTAACTTCTCTTTGCTCTCTCACTATAAAAAAAAAAAGGAAAAAAAA